>JAUTBS010192263.1:0-11816 GCA_032361285.1 Aequorea victoria | reverse complement strand
GGGGGTGAATGAGTTGTTTTAGCAAACTTAAAAACTTTTCGAAAGCTCTTTTATTAAGTTGAAAGTGAATACTTAGCAGAAAGATTAAAGCTGGAAGTAAAGAGATTGAGAGAGATATCCAACGAGATTTTATAGTGGTTCGATCTACCTTAACCTACGTCCACTCCCCAAGCACCTTGGGAGTTTTAATCCACTAAATGGATTCTTTGATGGGCGAATCGAAGTCATGTACAATCTGATTCTTCAGTTGGTGAATCGTAATCATTTTACAGATTCTTTAAATGGGCGAATCGTAGCCTCCTTCTTTTATGGCAAAGAGGAGCCGAAGTAGTTGCAGGATGAAATGATGTCTCCTTTATGTGAGGAGTTTATAATTAATGAGTAGCTCTCTACTACAATCAATGATCTCTCCCAGAATGGTTTACAATAAATAAAGAGAGAGATTTACAGAAGACAGACAAAAATAGAGTATGAAAGTTGAGAAGATGTTCTCTGGTTGCTCAAGTGTATAATCAATGTCTTCTAGGTTGTAGTTGTTGTTGAAGTTTCAAAATTTAATCCTTATATAGTTCAAGGAAGTTAAGAGCCGTTAGAAGCTTCTGACCGCGCATTAATTGCTGAAAACTAGCCGTTGAAGGGCTTCAGCGATTTGAAATTTTGCGTTTGGTGTCGACACAAATGTCCATATGTGTCGACACTTTTGTCTTCTAGAACTGAGGGGTCGACACAAATGTCTTCTGGTGTCGACACAAATTTGAAGTCTTTAGAAGTCAAAAGTTGGAGCTCACTGGAATGTCAAGGTGTCGACACTTTCTTTCATTGGTGTTGACACTTCTTCTTTTTGGAACTTTGGTGTCAACACATCTTTTTGAGGGGTCGACACTTTCTTCATGTTTCTTCAATCCAAGAGAAAGGTGCTTGCTGGAAAGCAAAGGTGTCGACACATGATACATTTGTGTCGACACTTCCTTTATAAATTTGGAAGTTTGAAAAATTGGTGCTCTCGGAAAGGACTTCAAGGGGTCGACACATTTCTGGTTTGTGTCGACACTTCTTCATGTTTCTTCATTTCAAAAGAAGGGTCCTTACTGGAATACCAAGGTGTCGACACATGATACATTTTGTGTCGACATTTCCTTCATATGTTTGGAAGTTTAAAACTTGGTGCTCTTAAATTCTGAAAATTTACTTATTACACAAATAATCATTAGTAATCATCAAATCAATTGTTGTTATAAGTTAAAATTAAAGATAAGATTATGATTGAATAACCCTTGGATCAACAGTGTGGACTAAACTGGGATCCAATGTGGAGAGCTACAGACTGAAAGCGCTCATACCAAGCATACCAAGCACGTGGGGACTGTTTAAGTCCATATAAAGCACGATGAAAATGACAAACAAGACTAGGAGGACGAGAGAAACCCAGAGGAGGGCGCATATAAACTTCTTTAGAGAGATACCTATTGAAGAATGAATTCTTCACATCTAGCTGAAAGAGAGGCCACTGGTGGATAGCAACGACAAAAATCAAGATTCGAACAGTGGTCATCTTGGCAACAGTGGAAAAAGTCTCCTCATAGTCAACTCCATATTCTTGAGAGAACCCGTTTGCAACTAAGCGGGCTTTATACCGCTATAAAGAACCATTAGAATGAGTCTTTATTTTGTTGACCCACTTGTAACCAATCAAGTTTTTATCAGTCGGTAGAGGAACAATTTTCCAAGTTTGAGTTTTTGCCAGATCAATGAGCTTGTCATTCATAGTAATGACCCAATTTGGATCATTACAAGGTTCTTTATATGACCTAGGTTCAAAATAAGTATGGATGCAAGAGAGAAAAGAATGATAAGAAGAAAAAAAAACTATTAGTAAAACCAAGTAATCTTAACGATGGCCGATGATCACGAGTAGGATAACGATGTTCAGACGGAGGAGTAGGAGAGCTTGAGACCCGGAGACCTATGAGGGAGGAGCTTCACTGCGACACGAGTAAACATTAGGGAAAGGTGCCAAGAAACTAGACTGAGGAGAAACAAAATGCACATTAGAAGGCACATCAATAGGCTCGATAAAAGATATGGTAGATAGGCTGAGAGTAGAAATATACTCATCGGGAGCCACATCGGAAGGAAAAGGGATCAATATGAATTAAGTCCTCTTTGACCACTAGGGAAGGCTTAGAAGGGAGAGAAATATAAGGTAAACGCTCAAGAAATATAACATAACGGGACATGTACAATTTTTGATTCATGGGATAATAGCACCGATAGCCCTTTTGAGTGATGCCATAGCCTAAGAAAACATATAAGGTATGACGAGCGCCAAGTTTATTACGTTCCCGCTTTGAAAGGAGAACAAAACTGGTAGAGCCAAAACCACACAGGAGAGAATAGTTAGCAAGTTAATCGTAAAGCCGCTCATAAGGAGAGGTGCTAGAGAGAAGAGGAGTAGGCATCCTATTCAGAAGATAAGAGGTAGTAAGCACAATCTCTCCAAAACACAGAGGGGATAGAAGAAGAAAAAGAAAAGTCATAGCAGTCTCAACAAGGTGACAATGCTTTCGTTCAGTACGCCCATTTTGTGCAGGAGTGTAAGAACACGACGATTGATGAATAGTCTCATGAGAAGCTGAGAATACTCAAAATTTGAAAAGAAGATATTCGCCACCTAAGTCAGAATGAAGAATTTTGACTGAAGTAGAAAACTGATTTTGAACCATAGAGTGAAAAGAACGATAGATTTTGTAAAAATCAGACTTGTGGATCATTAAATAAACTCAAGTAAACCGACTGTAGTCATTAGCAAAAGACATGTAATACGCAGATCCTCCCTTAGCCACAATAGAGGAAGGTCCCCAAACAAGTCACAATAGAGGATGGTCCCCAAACATCAGTATGAACCGTTTGTGAAGGAAAGGACAAAATGGAAGTACTTTTATTAAAAGGTAAAGAAGATATTTTTGCAAACTTACACCCACTGCACTCAGAAATATCACGAATAGAATATTGCTCAAAATACCAGACTTAACCAAGTGTTTCATACGTTCACTAGATAAATGATCTAATTTAGAATTCCAAAGATAAAAATGTGAAGAGTTTTGATCTAAGAAAAATGAGGACATAGCAGTGGAAGGAGATGCTAAAGGAATGTCTAAGCTCTCTAACACATAGAGATCACAAACTCTACGCTTGGTCCCAATCCGCGTCTTGGACTCTCGATCATGCATAACATAACCACGAGAGGAAAAAAACATCAAAACCAGAATCAGATAATTGGATAATAGTGAGAAGACTTAAGGATAATTGAGGAACATAGAAGACATTAGGAATGGACAATAAGGAGGATGAGGTGGGAAGAATCGAACAAACAGAGACAACATGCATGGGAAAGCTATCAGCGGTGGCAATAGTAATAGGAGAGAAAGATGAAATATAATGGCTAAGAATGGACAAATTGGGAGTCATAAGATAGGAGGAACCTGAATCGAAAACCCAGGTAGTAGGAGAAATACCTGTGAAATAAGACTCATGCAAACTTGAAGAAAATGTAGTCATAATAGATGCATAATGTTGGAACCCAGAAGAAGCCTACATAATTAGAAACTGCTCACACAGAGATTGCACTAAGAAAGATGGGCACCACTGAAAGCTGAACCTTAGAATCAAAATCTAGCAGCACAGAACTGTGGACAAAAATTACCACCGAAATACAAATAATAAATCACAAAAGAATCAGAGATGTTGCAAGCCCAAATACCAAATCACAAAAGAGCCTAGAGATGCGTGAGCCAAAAATAAACTAGAGGCACAAGTGCAAACCCAAATTGTCCTGCCCCACCCCGAGACACGAGGAGCATAACTAAACCATCATCCATTACTTCATTAATTTGATTCCATTATCATTCAAGGAACCTTCACATTCTTTTCTTTTCTTTTTTTCATTACACAACTTACATCACAAAAGGGCTCTCTGGCTATAACTACATACATTGATTTCAACCTAAGACAAAAATTCTAGACTGGAGTATATCTCCATGGACCCTAACCCAAAATCTATGCTTGCAGACGACCAGACCGTGCACATCATTCGCCCTGTTATAAAATCTGTGTGGGGGTGAGCTACAAAATTCACATGCTCACCAATCACTAACAATAATATTATAAATTGCACAATGAAATATGAAATAGTTCATCACTTTGAAAAAATGATATCATTTTGCAAAGATAACTTTTATCTTAAAAGGTCTTAAGTTCTCAAAATTTTATCAATTCCAATATTTCATTTTACTTCATCTTCATTCCGTCATACCTCTTAGTAGAGAAAAATATCTATAATAAATTTTTTCAAAACTCTTCTTTGTCAAGTTATAGATGTCTCAACATAGTTTAACCATCATTTCATCTATTATCTTACCAAATCTGTCATGACCCAAATCCCATAGGCTAGGATCTGTGACCAGCCAGTGAGACAATACCCATTCGAGACCTCTTTATTTGCGAGTTAAGGATTTTTTTCTGATTTTTTTTAAAATTTTATTTGTTATAGATCTCAAAAAAGAATAACAAGATTAAACTATGGAGAAAAGTGTAGAATTTTATAACGAAGTGTGACAAAAAAAATATTAAACATAACTCGCAGCGCATCTAGTGTTTAGAGTTGTTACAAGGAATCTCCATATAGGCCCACATCCGGGGCAGTAGGAATATATACATAAAAATAAAGAAGAAAAATAACATATGAAAAGATCTTCAAGAATTCGATCATTCAGCGACTTCTAGACATAGCTAACCTGATACAAAACTGGATGAAAAACAACAATATAAGTATTTAAGCTAGTGTGAGGGTACAAATGAAACTAAATTTATTTTATTTAAATAAAAATATTTTCTTTTCCAAAATTCTTTTCTACCCATTTGATATCTAATATACTTTAAACTTTTTGAATATTCAAATAAGAGTAGAAGAATACAGTTATCCAAATAAACCGTCTTGAAGTATGTCATAACACTGACATAATCAGATATAGGGAGCTACCATATATAAAGGTGGATAATATCATTTCGTACCACTTGACCTGTGATCCCCGATATTATCTTTACTCTCCCGATTAAGATTCCCGATATTATTTTTACTCCCCCGATCGGGATTTTTCAATATTATTTTTACTCTCTTGGTTAGGAATCCGCCATATATACATGATCATACATTTTAAGTTTTAAAACAACATTGTAAAGATGCTCTCATATCAATACAATTTATAGACATATTTTCACAGCAGTACAATTGTAAACATGCTCATATAGCAACACAATTTTGTATAAAAAAATACGCAGTAAAAGTAAATTCATCTATAACTCACCTTATACCCATAAACTAAGACAAAAGTATTGTCAGGGTTCTACTGGGGTCCTGTTAAAAGACATAGTAGATACATCCTTAGAACTCTATCACATAAAACCATTTAAAACTTAAAACGTGTCTATGGTGTAGGTTCAAGGGTATTTTGATCACATAGGAGCAAAATGATTATATCTCACTATGGTTTAAAGATGTGTGACTCAGTCTAACTTAGTAGTGATGATCCGATACCAAACATAATGTCTAAGGCCTGACGTGAGACTCGGTGAATTATTCTTGTATTTATTTGGTGTCTTTTAATGGAGAAAGATAACTAGTTCATTTTAAATTTTAAAAGGGTGAAACCAAAGCCAGAAATTTAATTTTTAGATAATTATAATTTCAGTGATAATTTTAAAACCAAATAATTCATTGTTTTAGTACGTAAATTGTTCATGCGACACGTATTTTTTCATAATTCACCATAAATTGATTTTTCATTCATCTTGAGTGATTCTTATGTCCAAAGTAGTGCAATATAATGTACTTTAGTTCTTACGAAAGAAGTTTAACCTAGATCTTCCATTAAATATGCCAAAACTTGCAAAAAATCGTAACTTTTATAAACCGATTATGTGCATGTCATGTTCTTAGGACAATCCATCTTTAAAAATTCACCACATACTCATTTCTTAACATTTTTGAGTGATTCTTTTGTCCAAAGAACCGCAATAGAAGGTAATTTAATTATTATGAAGGAAGTTTAACATTGATCTTCCTCTAAGTATGCTAAAATTTGCAAAAATTGCAACTTTTATAAACATATTATGTGCATGTCGTGTTCTTAGGATAACATGTCTTTAAAAATTCACTACGGGTTCATTTCTCAACGTTTTTTTAGTGATTCTTGCATCCAAAGAAATCCAAGAGGTAGAACTACAAATCTTATGAAGGAACTATAATTCAGTTTGGTCTCTAAATATGTCAAATTTTCCAAAAACATTGACAAAAAAATTCTGTGCAAAGGAAATTTTGTTTTCGGAACAAGTAATCTTTAAAATTTCACACCAGATTCACTTCTCAACTTTTTGAGCAATTCTTATGTCAAAAGAACCGTAATAGACAGAACTAAAAATCTTATGAAGGAACTATAATCCAGTTTGGTCTCTAAATATGTCAAATTTCCCAAAAACAATTACATAAAAATTCTATGCAAAGGATATTTCGTTTTCGGGTTCTCGGATCTTCTCGGGTCAATTCTTCAGATCAGGTATCAGTTTTGGACATTTTTGGGTTTATTAAAGGATCGGGATATTATATTCTTCCCACCTTAAGAAATGACTACATAAAATTGTACGTACTGAAAGTTAGAACTTACATGGTTTGAAAAGATTTGGATATCATCGTTTCATATCGTCTTCTTTCTCCCATGTCTCTTTGCCTCCGGTATGATTCTCCCACCAAACTTTGATTAACGAAATCTTCTTGTATGAAGTTATCATTCCTAGAGGTATATCATTTTCACCGATTCCTCTTCATAGTGGAGGTCTTGATCTAACTCCACAAATGGCTGTGTAAAGACGTGTGCAGGGTTGACAACCTATCTTCGTAACATCGACTCATGGAAAATATCGTGCACGTTGGTAAGCTCCGAGGTTAAAGCTAGACGATAGGTAACTGGTCCAATCTTTTTGTAATACTTCAAAAGATCCGACGTAGCACGTATTCAATTTTTCTTGTCTTTCCAAAATGTGAAATTTCCTTCGTTGGTGAGACTTTGAGGAAGACGTCGCATTTTTCTTGGAATTCTAACTCATTTCTTTTTGAGTCAATATAGCTTTTCTGATGATCCTGAATGACTTTCCAATATTCATCCTTTTCATTTGTCTGATCCAACTAAGTTTTCATTTATGACTAAACTTTTGTGTTTCTGAGTATCTTATAAAACTTTCTAACCATCTAAACTTATAACCAACTTAATGAGTTACTCATCGATTCATAGTCTGATTTAATTCTTGTCGATACTCGTGCAACTTATTCTTGAGATACACACATAATTACTAAAAGATCAACTAGATAAGACTTTTATGCATATCTTTTTATAATATTATTTAAGATTAAAAGTCTTATATTCGGAAAGTTGAGTGTCAGCATATAGGAATATATATTAGGATTACCTGATGAAATAGAATCTTATGCTTCAGCTTTCGCATGCTGCTTTCGGTAAATTGTTTTGATATGCCCCACTTTTTCACACTTATAGCACCTCCAGACTTCCTTTTGACATTTATTAGAGTGCATCTTCCTTCAAGTTGCGTATCATGGCGCAACGCACTTTCTTTTTCTATCTTGTTTCGTATGTTTCCCTCGTTCGACTTTCTTCTTCTTAGATATTGAATTTTCTTGCCCACTATTGCATTGTCGAATTGGGGGCATGAGCAATTGTTGTTGTTGTTGATAAGTTTGAATTGTTTATATGACCTTCTCTATCAGATGCCCAAGGTGTTTTACGTGTTCAATAGGATCTTCTGTGACTTGAGTCTTTACGTTGTCTTGAGGATCCATTGTGATTCCAGCTGCATAAGTTGATAATTCTTCTAAGATTTAGTACATTATTTGATTTGGGTATGGAATGAAATAATAATAATAATTATTCTTTTATGTAGTTTGTGAGGCATATTCTACTTATCAATTACTTCTAAAAGTGGTAATGTTATTTACTGAAGAGTCTTTTCAAGATTTCATCCTTGTTTGAAAAAGTTCTAATCTCTTACAATTATACTTGGCCATATTACTTTGGAACAATTTAATAAACACAAAACTTATAACTCTAATAATTGAAATGGGTCTTATCTTAAGTAACACTTTCCTGAAGCTACTAGAAGCTAATTTTGAAGTTTCAAAGATCTCTAAGGCTTGGTTGAGGTTCACGATATAACTTCACAAATCTTCTCAAAAGATTTGGTAGATTTATCACTGTGTTGGTTCGAATCTCTCACTTACATTTTTCTCAATATATAGTACTTTCAAAACATCCTTATGGGGTTCTATTTAAAATTTTCAATTCCTAATCAGTCTTTACCACTTAATAACCAAAATTTGATCAAAATCGTAGTTTAAAAATCTTTTGACTATCTAAGGTCATTGTGGCTACCGATCCTCAAATATTTGTTATCATCATTGTTCTTGATACTTAAAACTAAGATAGATCTTAATAGAACATGGTCTACCTCTGTAGAGATCGTAACTTAAATCAGTATTAATTGGCAGAGTAAGGGGTCTAAGACCTCTTTTGGCCAAATAGATTTTTTTATGGAAAGTAAATAAATACCATAGTGTGTTTGTATATACACATTTCAGCACGCAAACAAAAAAACACACAAAGAAAGAAACACACAGCCCATTTCCCTTTTTCTTCTCTCAAATTCCACCTTATTGCAGAAAAGCCAAGTATTATCCTTTGGCTCATTCTTTGAACCCTAAGCCGGATAAATTGGTAAACCAACACCTTTCCTTTTCCCTTCCCCGATCCATGGTTGTCTCCTCTTCGGCGGCGTCAATCGATGGCTTTCCTCCCCGCCACCGACGTCTTCTTTCTTCTTCGCTGGCATCGATCTGCCCTAATCGTAGATCTTCGAGCTCAGTTCCAGTGCCACCGCCACCACCGTGCCACCATCAATGTCACCATAACTTATTTTCCCCAGAGCTGATCTCTCTCTCGATCTCTCTGTGCTCTCACTGGCATTGACTTTGCCGAGAACTCACCGGCGGCGTCCATCAATAGGGTCAATTTACTCAGCCCTGATCGTAGATCCTAGCTCCAGCGCCACCATCATCTCCTCAAGTTTTGTTCTCTCCCTCTTGATTTGCGATTCTCTCTAAGATACAGGTATATATATATATATATATATATATATATATATATATATATATATATGAACGAATAATGTATCCATTTCACCTTTGTTTGGTTGCTTTGACTTGGAAGTAGAGCATGGTTGCCCCTCTTTATATTCGTGTGTCTACACACCCAGCTGTGTGTACCTATAATCTATATATTTTCAGATATGTATTGTTCAGTTGGGTTTATCGCCTTTTGCCTATCTTTCTCATCTTTCCTTCATCCTCATCGCATCACCGGCGACACAGATCGATGCCACCCACCAACGGCGCAGACAGCGACGACTACCACTGGTGTCAAGAGAACAGTATATACACATATAAATCGATAGAGAAATATAAATATATATATATATATATATATGTATCTATTAGATGTAGGTACGTTCAGATTTTGAGTTCATTTCTTTGTTATGTTTGTTGATATACTTTTGGAAATTACTAATTTCATTGTTAGATCTGCTTTTGTCCCTAACTTTTCTTATTCTCCCTTATAGAACCACTAGATTCCATGAGTTTCTATCTTAGGTTTCTTGCAGGCTGATGACCGACTAAAAGGCTAAATTGAGGTGTTTATAAGTGAATTTGATAATTTCAAACTAAGGTAGGGGCTTGTGCATATTTTAGATTACAATTTCGCTATATGAATATAGATATTTATCTTGCATTTTGGATTGCATACTTTACATGAAAATTTCTTGTATGCATCGTTGGCATGTGGCATTAGATATATGTGTGATATGATATGGAAATCAATGAAACACTATTTTCATAAGTAAAATCTATAAAACACTTTAACGTAAAGTGGAATAGTTTTTGGAATGGCCTTAAGGGATATTTTGATATTTGTTGACACCTAAGAAGTGAGTGAGATGGTTGATTGGTTTTTACGAGTTCTAGGCTCGCTGCGTAGGTGGTTCCCTATTCTAGGAAGTTAGTGCCTTGAAAATAGGATGTTGATCTCAACTCACTAGTATAGGAATTGCATAGGTGAGTTGAATGATGGTTGTACTGTCACTAGGGCACATAAGCTTAGTGGTCAGAGATGTTTGTCTACTCTCTTAGGTGTGTCATACCTCATTTGTGACTGATTTGATTGATTAACCAACGAATGAGAAATAGAATGGATAAAAAACTATAGAACTTAACGTGCATTCATCATGCCATATCATATATTACACTTTATTTTGGCATTAAAGTTGGCTTATGATTCATCTATTTAGTTCATACTTAGAATTATTTGTTACTATGAGGTTTGACCCCTCTTACTTGTTCATATTGTTGGACATTCCAGGTACTACAGCGTCACACGGGTGATTCCATCTTATGAGCCATTGGACTTATCTTTTTCATTCTATTATGATGTATGCAATAAGGCCATTATTTCTTTTATGTACTTATTGTTGTCTAAGGTAAACACATATACTTCATGTGTATATTGATTAGTTTTATTACCGAAGATGGAGGTTAAATACGTGTATGTGAAGTATGGATGGATTGTGTGTTGTTGAGATCCAGGCGGAGTCTGCGTATATATACATATATTGTTGTTTTCTTTCTAGATCAATTTGGAGACAATTGAACCATCTGGTTATCCGAGAAATCGAGCAAACTTTGCCAAAATGTTTTAGAAACTCTATACTTGGATTATTTTTCTAGAAACCATTCCTTTATATTTCCAAAACTTTTCCCTAATAGTATAGTTGATAAAAAAATGTTAATACTTTCCTCATCTTTTCATAAACTAATTCTTTTCTTAATCCTTCTTCCTCCTAGTCGGGTTGATGTGAGACCTTATGAGATCTAGTCATTTTATTTAGATTGCATGTCCGCTTTAGAAAATTTGGGATGTGACAATATGGTATCAGAGCTCTAGGTTTGAATACGTAAAAGTTGTAGGAAGTGGTCATGCCACAGTTGGACCTATTACGTTGTTTTGAGGAGTATGTATGTGCTGTTGGGGTTTTTATTTAAAATTAGTGTCAGACATTTTATATGATTTTTAATAATATAATGAATTGTCTCAGCCCATTTATATCAGTGTATGTAGAAAATATATTTTAATTATTTATAATTAATATGCGCAATATCGGTAACTATACACAGTAAGAATTCTGGTAAGTAGAGTTTGATTTACTTACAGAAGATCAGAAATTCAGTTCTTATATAATTATATTAGTTCATAGCCTAGATAGGGTTGACATCCTATCGGTATAGCTGCGAGCACAATCTCAGTGGTTTATCTTAACCACATGAATTTATTCGATAATTCAAGAAAGATTGTGTTCGGTACACCAGGAATGTATTGAACATGATCAAAAGTGAAATTAAAGTCCATATACTAACATGATTGAGCTTATATAATTTCAAGATTTTCTCGAGAGCTTATAGATTCTTAATTCCGAAAAATATTAAATGTTGGCGTGTTTTAATATTTTATTAGTTTGAATTACTTACGGGCGAGATTCAATCTTATTATTTCAATAGATCTTGTAGTTTGGGTAATAAATATTAAAATATGATCAACATTATATTTCAGAGAAAACCGTGTCCAGGATAATTTTAGATTGTAATA
>JAUTBS010192153.1:0-11817 GCA_032361285.1 Aequorea victoria | reverse complement strand
ATTTTGTTCTCGAAATTATATTACTAACTTTAAGCAAACAAGTGTGGATAGCGTTCACGCATCTCTTCTTCACGCTCTCAAGTGGCCTCTTTAATTTTATGATTGTGCTATAAAACTTTAACTAGTCAAATTTGCTTATTTTGTAGAACCTTTTTTTAGTATCAAGAATCTGGACGAATTGCTCCTCATATGTCAAGTATTCGCGAACTCGAAGTGCTTCATAATCTACCATATGAGACAGACTGTAGACGTATTTTGTCAGCATTAATACATGAAAAATATTATGAACTCCCGCGAGACTAGGCGGCAAAGCCACACGGTAGGTCACCTCACCAATTCTATCTAGAATCTCAAAGGTTCTAATATAACGAGTACTCAACTTTCATTTCTTGCCAAAACGAATGATTCCCTTCCAATGTGAAACTTTTAAAAATATCATATCACCAACTTAAAATTCTAAATCTCTTTTACATCGATTAACATAACTCTTCCATCGACTTTGAGCTACTAAAAGTCTATCATAAATAGTGGCAATTTTTTGAGTCGCATTCACCACTAAATAAGGCCCAAAAAGTTATTTCTCTCCCACCTCTTACCAACATAATGGGGATCTATATTTTTACCCATACAACACTTCATACAGTGCTACTCCCAAACTCAAAATGATAACTACTATTATAAAAAAATTCCATCAGTTGTAACTGATCATCCCAATTACCCTTCTACTCTAACGAACAAGCTCTCAACACATCCTCTAATGTTTGAATGGTTCTCTCTGATTGCCCATGAGTTAGTGGGTGATAAGTATAACTAAAATCTAACCTAGTACCCATGGCTAACTATAATGCACTCAAAAACTTATACACAAAATAGGGATCACGATCTGAGACAATCAATACAGGTGAACCGTGAAGCCTGACAATCTCCCTCACATACAATTGTGCCCGACGATCCAAAGTATATGTCTTCCTGATGGCAATGAAGCGTGTTGACTTAGTAAGTCGATCAACTATCACCCAAACTGCATCATGTCCATCACGTATACGAAGCAATTCAGATACAAAATTTATCTTAATATTTCTCCACTTTCACTCGGGTAATGGTAAAGGTTAAAGTTTTTCTGCTAGCCTCTGATGCTCTACCTTAACCCGCTGACAAGTAAGACATTGTGCTACATACTATGCTAAGTCACACTTCATCCTATTTCACTAAAAATATTGTCGAAGATCTCTATACATTTTAGTGCTTCCCGGATACCCATAACTATGAGCCTTAGTTAGAATCTCATTTCTCAACTCACCACGTGCAGTTATACAAACTCGATCTCTGGATTTAAGAACTCCATCGTTACCCATGCTAAAATCTTTAATCTCACATATCTGCATTTCTTCCATATCCCTTTTTGCATTGAAGGTCATCTTATTGAGCCACACATATTCTATCCAATAAGATCGGTCTCACTGTTAATCCACTACACAAGACAGTATCCCCATGATGCATTACCTCTACTCTCATCCTCCACAAATCTTCTAGCAGATGACGTTGAATTGTCAATAATGCCAAACTACCTCCTGACGACTTCCTGCTCAACATAGCTGAGTTAAAACCTCTTAATGTTGAATTGTTAAGAAGTTAAAACCTCTTAACTTTAATATATATAGATTTCTTCCATATTTCTTTTTGCATTGAAGGCCATCTTATTGAGCCACACAAATTCTATCCAATAAAATCAGTCTCACTGTCAATCCACTACATAAGATAATATCCCCACGATGCATTATCTCTACTCCCATCCTTCACAAATCTTCTAACAGATGACATTGGATTGTCAATAATGCCAAACTACCTCCTGCTCAACCCATCTGTCACCACATTTATTTTTTCAGAATGATAAAGTATACTGATGTCATAATATTTCAATAAATCAAACAACCACCTTTTTTTCAATTTAAGCTCTTTCTGAGTGAAAATATATTTTAGACTCTTATGATCAGTGTAAATTTTACAAGACTCTCCATACAGATAGTGCAAAAATAACAGTTGCAAATTCCAAGTCATGTCTAGGATAATTTCTCTCATATATTTTTAATTAACGAGAAGGGTAAACTATCACTTTATCATACTGCATAAAAACACAACTCAAACCATAATGAGATGCGTCACTATAAATTACAAAATTACTACCCTGAGTTGGCAATGCAAGAACTGGTGCCGAAATCAACCTCCGTTTAAGCTCCTAAAAATTGTGCTCATATTCGCCAGTTCATTCGTATTTCACCCTTTTCTGAATAAGACTAATAAAGGGGCAGGGCAATACAGAAAAATCCTTCCACAAAATGTATGTAGTAACTAGCCTGTCCCAAGAAATTACATATCTCAGTCACTGATGTCGGACATGGCCAATCAATAATAGCCTCTACTTTGATGCTATCCATGGACACCTTATCCTTACTTATCACATGGCCATGAAATTATACGTTACCTAACCAGAACTCAAACTATTTAAGCTTAGCATGTAATCTCTTCTCCCTGAGAATCTTAAAATTGTCCTTAAATACTCCTTATGTTCCTCTATCGTCTTAAAAAAGATCAAGATATCATCAATAAACACAACTACAAAATGATTCAACTGGGGTTTAAAAACTATGTTCATCAAATCCATAAACGCTGTTAAAGCATTAGTCAGACCAAATGGCATTACTAAGAACTCATATTGGCCATAACGAGTCCTGAAGACTATTTTCAAAATGTCCTTATCCGTAACCTTTAGCTGATGGTAGCCAGACCTCAAGTCAATTTTCAAAAATACTTGAGCTTCTTACGATTGGTCAAATAAATCATCTATACGCGGCAGTAGATATTTATTCTTGATAGTGACCTTATTCAACTCCCTAAAATCAATACATAACCATGTAGAACCACCTTTCTTCTTTATGAATAAAATTAGAGCTCCCCAAAGTGAAACACTGGGTCTAATAAAATCTTTATTCAAGAGTTATTGCAACTGCACCTGCAACTCTCTGAGTTCCATGGATGCCATCTTGTACGGCGCCATAGAGATAGGCACAATATCAGACATAAGATTTATTGTGAACTCTATCTCACAATCAAGAAGAAAACCAGATAAATCTTTTGAAAAGACATCTTGAAACTCCCTCACAATAGGAAGTTTATCTAACTTCATCTTTGGTATCTCTGTGCTTACAACACTAACCAAGAATTCCTCACAACCCTTCCTCAATATTTAATTTGCATACAGGGTATAAACAAACGCCAGCGACGATAACCTTAAGTCTCTCTGAAACAAAAATTTTGGCTACCCTGGTATATTGAAATCTACCATTTTATGATGGCAATCGACTGTTGCATTATATTTAAAGAGTCAGTACATACCCAAAATGACGTCAAAATTATGAATTGCTAGAGAGATAAGATCTACCGACAAAATTATACCATCCACCTCCACTACACAAGATTGACACACCTCACTCAATAACATTGTTTCCCTAACAGGAGTAGACACGGAAAGGAATACATCCAAATGCCCCACAGTAATAGATAGGCGATGCAAGAACTCAGATGAAGCAAAAGAATGTGTAGAACCAGAATCTATGAGTGCTCTAGCAGGAACAGATGATATGATGATAGTACCTTGCACCATAGATGGTGAAGCCTCGCCTCCTTGCGGTTAAGAGCATACGCACTGTAAAATTCGGTAAAAATTTAATTTTTTTTTTAAATAATTATTAATTCAATAAATCACTCAATTAATTAACAAATAAATTAATTAAATAAATACAAGATTTAATAAAGTGGTAAATAGATTCTGAAATATTAAATTAATTAAGAAATAATTAAATTTTAAGTAAATTATCTTGTTAAAAACTAATTAAATTAATTAAGGAAAGAATAATAAATAAAAAGAGAATTAAGGAAAAAAAATTTGAATGGGTCAGCGGTTGCCTTTTTTGTGGAGTTGGTTTAGGAAGGTGGAGAAAATGGAGGAAATCAGGGAAGGATCCCTGATTTTGTGGTCCCTATCCCAATTTATATGGGAGTGATCCTCAGATTCTCAATCTCTCTCTCCCGATCTTCCTCTTCCTCACCTTCGCACACACCTCTGTCGTCACCACTGTGATCCTCCATCACAGTACAAAACCACCTCTGCCACCACCGAGCACTGCCGTTGCCGTGCACCACCACCTTACACAACCACTGTGATCATCACCATCATCATCATTGTGGGTCTTCATCACCATTGGTGATTACGGGTAAGAACCAAATCCCTTGTTTCGATATATATATATTATCATACACTAGATTACAGTTAGATTAATGATCTAAAATTATCAAGCATATAACCAGATATAAAAATACCATGCTTATATGAACTAAGAACCGAAACCATATAATGATACAGATATATAACACTAAAACATATATGTATATATACATATATCATTATAAGATTAGATTATTGTTTAGTTAAGAATGAAGTTACGGGCATGTAAATAGATAAGTTTTAATCATGTTTATAACCTTAAAGCCAGAGACCAAAACGTGTATAATCAATATATATATATATATATAACAGTATGTATATATATATATATATATATATTAAATAACAATTATACATATATGTATAAAATTGATCCATATCACAAAACCAATTAAAGAAAATATGCTTAGATCATTCAAAAATATGATAAAATACCTTAGATGATGATTAAAGAAGAAAAGAAATGAAGAAAACCTCAAAAAACTCAAATTGTAGAAACTAGTAATGGTTGCCCCGACCTTTGGGTCGACCTTCTAGTTGGAGGTGTCAACTCATGAATGCTGGAAACCCCTGTGAGTCGACACAAGTCCCCTTTGTGTCGACACCAGTTTGTCCCTTGCCTTTGGGTCGACACAAGTCCCCTTGGTGTCAACCTAGCCTACCCCTTTTGCCTTTTGTGTCGACTTAAGCCCTCTTGGGTCGACTCACGAAAACCATTGTATCCCAGGGTCGACACTAACACCCCTTGTCTCGACCCTTGACATCTGAGACCACTTTAGGTCAACTCACAGACCTCATGAGTCGATCCACAGCCACCTGAGACTTTGACAGACCAGTTTGGGTCGACTCACAGCCTCTGTGGTGTTGACTCATGACCACCTAAAGGGTTGGGTCGACTCACAACACCTGTGTGTCGACTCACAGTGTATGTCGTGACCACTTTTCACCATGAGTCAACACACAGCACTATGGTGTTGACTCATACATGCCTTTTGACCTGTTTAGGTCAACCCAGAAGCCACTGTGTTGACTCAATGACTGAGTAAAGTGAGGAGAAAGTTCTAAAATTAATTCTAATGATTAGGCCTTATTTGGGCAACAACTTAATTGATATATGGAATTAATTAAAAGTTATTCAACACAGAAACAAAGTTGGGAATTATTAAATGGGTTAAGGGACCGTTTGGTAGTTTTAGCTTAATTCTTTAGCTTCCTTTATTTATTTGGATTATTATATCATATCAGGTTGACATAGATTGCATCCATTGTTCCTTAAAGATTATCTTGGAACTGAGGTGAGTGGATTCTTGCTATTTATCTTACAAATAAATCCTCACATTTTCCCAAAATTATTTTAAAGGAAAAATGCAATTGTTCTTTCTTTTAAATGTTTTTAATTACTAAGTACGTTACATTACCCTGTAAAACCTTTACATAAATGTTTTAAAGAAAAAATGAATGTTTTAAATGCTTTTAGTTATTATCTATATTACTTTATCTTGCAAACTCTTTACACAAATGTTTTAAGAAAAAATATATATAATTGTTTCAAATATTTTCAAACCAAATTGTATGATATACTCTATTACAAATCATGGCATAACTGAATTAAAGAATATGAAAAAAAGTTTATTTCTTTATTATATATGGTGCGATTATGAGATAGGATTCTTAGGATATGAATAAAGTCCAAGAGAAAGCTCTCTTCGGAGATAACTTTGTCCAGCTAGGGAACAAAACTAGTTTGAATCTTGTGTTGACCCTAGTTAACACAACGGTTAAGGGATAGCTCGGGTGAGTCCGGTGACCTTAACTGGAATCGTGTAGGGAAAAAAACCAGGCACCAACCTAGGTGACTCTATTTTCGATATTAGATCCAATGGCCAAGAGACCCCGAGTTATGATGTAGCATTGTTACTATATATGTGCAGGATGTTCTTGAAGTTTGATTGATTGATTATTCTCACTCTTGTATGGGCATGTTGTTATATCATTTCTTATATGATGACATTGTTATAGATATGATTGAGGACACCTCTGATGTCTAATTTTTAAATAGAAAAAGGTATGTATTTTCAAAAGTGAAATGAAATGGAAGAAAATGAAATGAAATAAAAATGAATTGATGGGTTATATGTTTACCCTTTTTTATTACACTATATATGTGATGCCATAATATGTTAATGTACAAACTACTTCATATCCCCTATTTTAGTACTGTATTGTACTATGCATGATTCTATTCACTAGTTTATACTGATGTAGTACCATAACATTTCAGGTAGCATGTGACATAAGATCGAGTTGATAGATAGCTATGTGGGATCCAGGAGATTTGACCTCCAGGACATTTTATTACAGTTTTCTTCCGCATTAATTATCACATTTATTATTGGTTCTATGACATCATTATAATGAGATATTGGACTGTTTGATCCATTTATGTCGAGATCAAATTTTATTATTTAATTGCATCGGAATTTATATTGTTTTAGCACATAGTTAGCTAATTTATGATTAAGGCTTACTTGGTTTGTTGGGTGAAGGCTCATGAACCATGGTCGGTCACATTTCCCATTTTTGGGACGTGACAAGTTTGGTATCAGAGCATAAAGTTTTAAAAATACACATTACATCATGTCTAGAAGAGGTCTGGATCCCCAACGTCCTGTTAAGTTATGAGTATTGATTTATAGTTTATCAATTTTATCTCACATATGCTTATATTAATCTATTATGATATCTGTTAGATGGCTCGCCCTAGATGCAACGTGAACTCAGCTTATGGATCGACCGAAGGTGCAAAAGGGGATGATACCCTGATCGCTACTCCTGTGACTGAAACCCTAGTGACTCCAGTAGCCCCAGCTATTCTAGTTGCTCCCACTGTCCCAGTTGCTGACGGGACTCTTCAGGCTCTCCAAGCACTGGTGGGCATGCTTTCCAGGCAATAGGCTCAATCGAGAGCAGTCAACGAAGATAGCTCTATAACTTTGGATAAAGGTTCTGTGTTCAAAATGTTTATGAAGGCACATCCCCCGTCATTCAAAGGATCAACTAACCCCGATGACGCTGAGACTCGAAAGCTGAGGATTGAGAAGATCTTCGAGCGCTTAGGTTGTACTGATGACCATAAGGTGTCATTGGCAACTTATGTTCTGGAAGGACCAGTCGAGCATTGTTGGCGCATGGTGAAGCGCCAGTTTGAAGAAAGAGAGCAGGAGCTCATCTAAAAAAAGTTTTTAGAGCTGTTCGACGACAAATACTACCCCGTGGCAATCAAAAAGCCAAAGTAAGTGGAATTCCTAACGATGGAGGAGAAAGGAATGATAGTAGCAGAGTACTAGGCCAAGTTTGTTGAATTATCAAGGTTCGTGCCACAGTATATTGCGGACGAAGTAGATAAAGTGGTCATGTTCGAGAGGGGTTTATGCCATACTATTCATAGCCGTGTATCGTTGTTCGAGGCAAAGACCCTATCTGAATTGGTGACCAAAGCTCTTTTGGCAGAGAAATATTTGGACGACGTGTAGAATCACAGCCAAAGAGAAATAGAGACACAAGATCGACTAGAAATCACTATGGAGGTGGCAACCCTACCAAGAAGTTTCACCCTCAAGCCCAGCCTCGAAATTAGAATGGTGGGGATGCGAAGCAACTAACTTAGAATCCGTGCAAACAGTGTGGGAAGATTCACTCTCGTGGACATTATTGTGATGGAAAGCCGAAGACATGCTACAATTGTGGTAAGACCGGACACATGTCCACTTACTGCAAGAATAAGGGATTTAGAGGACTACAACAGCCGCAATCGATTCAGATACAAAGGTCGCCTGCACATATCACTGGACCAGCTCCAGCCCAGCCTAATCGTTAAGGAGATTAGTGATAGCCCTCTTATAATTGAGCGCTAAGTCAAGGAGCAGCTACTCAAGGACGTGTCTATACTCTCACTCGTGAGGAAGCCGAAGCTTCACCATCTGTGGTGCATGGTATCATCGCCATATTTTTTGTTCCTGCTGGAGTTCTCATAGACTCTGGTGCTACACATTCTTTTGCTTCACTGGAATTCTTGCACCATTTAGCTATTGCAATAGAATCTTTGGAGATATGTCTCGCTGTGTCCACTCCTATTGGGGACACAGTTCTGCTCCGTGAGATATATCGTCTTAGAGTTGTGGAATTGGGTGATAAGATGCTTCATGTGAATCTTATTTCTTTGGCCGTTCCTGACTTCGATGTTATCTTGGGAATAGATTGGCTCTTCAGGCATCACGCGACCATAGATTGTTATTACAAATTCTTTGAAGGAGATGTAAGGTTAGCAGCCCTTCATGCTAACCAGATGTTGAGGAAGAATTACGAAGGTCTTTTGGCTTCTGTGTTGAGCACGAATGTTTCTGAGGCAAGGTTGGATGAGCTTGCTATTGTGAGGGAGTTCTCGAATGTCTTTCCTAAAGATTTTCCTGGTATTCCTCCTAATCGTGAGATTGAGTTCATGATAGATCTTCTTTCTGATACCTTACCTATTTCTAAGGCTCCGTACAGGATGGCATCGTTAGAGTTGAGGGAGTTACAGACTCAGTTGCAAAAGTTGTTGGACAAGGGTTTTGTTCGATCCAATATTTCACCGTGGAGAGCTCCAGTCTTATTTGTGAAGAAGAATGATGGTTCTATGCGGCTATGCATCGACTACAGTAAATTAAACAAGGTTACTATCAAGAATAGGTACTCGTTGCCGTGCATCGACGATTTGTTTGATCAGTTACAAGGAGATCAGGCGTTCTCCAAAATTGACTTACGATCTGGTTATCACCAACTAAAAGTCAAGGAGGCAAACATCTCGAAGACGGCGTTCAGGACTCGATATGGTCACTACGAATTTTTGGTTATGTCTTTTGGTTTGACCAATGCTCCTACAGCATTTATGGACTTGATAAATCGTGTCTTCAAGCCACAGTTGGATTGTTTTGTCATTGTGTTCATTGATGATATCCTGATCTACTCCAAGAGAAAGGAGGAGCACAAAGAGCATTTGTGGGAAGTCTTTCAAACTCTATAGAAAAAGAAGTTATATGCCAAGTTTAGCAAGTGTGAATTTTGGCTGGACATTGTATCCTTCCTTGGCCATGTGATAGGCAAGGATGGAGTATCTATGGACAACAACAAGATTGAGGTAGTTGTTGATTGACCACGACTAATGTCAGTGACAGAGATACGAAGTTTCTTAGGACTGGCAGGCTATTATCGACGGTTCGTGGAAGGGTTTTCTCGCATTGCTCTGCCACTTACTAGCCTCATTCGGAAATAAGTGAAGTTTGATTGGACAGACAAGTGTGAGAATAGCTTTCAAGAGCTCAATAAGATGTTAACTTCAGCACCAGTTCTGGCCTTACCAACTGGAGGATAAAATTTTGTGATCTATAGTGATGCGTCGCATCAAGGTTTAGGCTGTGTTCTGATGTAGCATGGCAATGTGATAACTTATGCTTCATGCCAGTTGAATGTACACGAGAAGAACTACCCTACGCACGACCTGGAGTTGGCAGCCATCATTTTCATGCTGAAGATTTGGCGATACTATATTTATGGGGAATCTCGTGAGATCTACACCGACCACAAAAGTTTGAAATACATTTTCACGCAGAAGGAGCTCAATTTATGACAAATGCGATAGCTCGAGTTACTAAAGGACTACGACGTGGAGATTCATTACCATCCGGGAAAAGCAAACGTGGTAGTAGACGCTTTGAGCAGGAAGTCTTCAGAATGCAGCATAACGTCATTGACACTTCAGCGCCAGCTACTAGAAGACTTGAGAAGAATGGAAATCGAGGTACGACAGCATGGAGGAATGACCTCGTATAGTCAGTTGACCATGAAATCGACTTTGTTGGAGATGATCCGTATAGTTCAGCGGGATGACCTATAATGCAAGAAGAACGTGGACGAGTTGCATAAGGGCAAAAACAAGGATTTCAGTATCAGCGACGAATGAGTTCTCAAATTCAAGGATCGAGTGTGTGTACCTGCCGACGAAGAGCTAAGGAAATAAATTCTGACCGAAGCTCATAGTTCGGGGTATAGCATTCATTCGGAAGGTACGAAGATGTATATGGATCTTCGTGTGCACTTTTGGCGGAATGACATGAAGCGTGATATAGCGAAATTCGTGGCACAGTATTTAACATGTCAGCAAGTGAAGATCGAGCATCAACGATCAACATGGAAGCTTCAATTATTACCACTACCCGAGTGGAAATAGAAGAACATCACGATGGACTTCGTATCAGGTTTACCTCTTACACGCAGTGGACACAACGCAATTTGGGTTATTATAGATCGTCTTACGAAGTCAGCTAATTTTATCTCCATTAAAATGACGTATTCGTTGGATCGTTTAGCGAAGTTGTATGTGCGGGAGATTGTACGATTTCATGGATCACCGATTTCTATCATTTCGGATCATGACCCATGCTTCGTCTCAAAGTTTTGGGGTGCCCTACAGTCACCTATGGGTACGCGTTTGGACTTTAGCTCAACTTATTACCCACAGACCGATGGCCAGTCGAAAAGGACCATTCAGACATTGGAAGACATGTTGAGAGCTTGCGCTTTAGAATAGAAAGGTAATTGGGACGACCAATTATCGTTGATGGAATTCTCCTACAACAACAATTATCATTCGAGTTTGGGGGTGGCACCTTATGAAGCCTTGTATGGGCGGAAGTGTAGATTCCCGTTCTGTTGGTACGAAGTTGGTGAGAGACAACTTGTTGGACCAGATTTGGTGGAGGATGCAACTCAGAAGATTGCGGTTATTCGGAATAAGTTTCTAGCAGCTCAAAGTCGACAAAAGAGTTATGCCGACGTACGTAGAAGAGACTTGGAGTTTTTTTTTGGTGACATGGTATTCCTCAAGATTTCACATTGGAAAAGAGTTATCCATTTTGGCAAAAAGGGGAAGTTGAGTCCCCAGTATATTGGACCATTCGAGGTTCTTGATCATGTTGGTGAGGTGGCGTATCGTGTGGCTTTGCCACCTAGCCTCACTAGCGTGCATAATGTGTTTCACGTTTCGATGTTGAGGAGATATATTTTTAGTCAGTCGCATGTGATTTATTATGAGCCGCTTCAGGTTCGTGAGGATTTGACGTATGAGGAGCAACCAGTTCAGATTTTAGATACGAAAGATAAGGTTCTACGGAATAAGTTGATTCGCCTTGTCAAGATCCTTTGGCGTAATCATAAAGTAGAAGAGGTTACGTGGAAACGCGAAGACGAGATCCGCGAGTATTATCTCACTTGTTTCCTCAAGGTTAGTCTTTAATTTTGAGGACGAAATTCTTTTAAGGGGGAGAGAATGTAAAACCCGGTAAAATTTAAAAATTTAAAAATAATTATTAATTCAATAAATTACTTAATTAATTATCAAATGAACTAATTAAATAAATACAAGATTAAACGAATTGATAAAATAGGTCCCAAAATATTAAATAGTTAAAAATAATAAAACTTAAATTAAACGGTGAAAT
>JAUTBS010192042.1:0-11817 GCA_032361285.1 Aequorea victoria | reverse complement strand
AATCCATGTATATGAATAACCAAATATTCATACAAAAAAAAGGTGAGAGAGAAAGAACTAGAAAAGACTGCTGAGTGAAACATCCAAATTAGGTACGTGGGCCTATCCCATAAAAAATAAAAATGTATATGGAAAAGGAACAATGTATATCATGTGTGCAGAAAAATGAGAAAAGCATATGACATCCTAATGACGTCAGCTCCGAGTGCGACGCGAAGGCTCCGGGACAGAGAATGCAGAAGTGGTGGCATTCCCTAAGTCAAAGTCATCGTCACTGTTGGTCTGACGCGCCTAAACCCCAGCCCGCGGGGAAGGACCCCAGGAAGCAGTTGCAGATGGATCGATAGCAGACGGGGTGGTGGCACGGGAAGACGATGATGTCCTATGGACGGAAGGGCCACGGCTAACAAAGCGAGGCTGCAAGTACATAAAAATAAAAAGAGAGAAAACAAGTGGTCAGCATGTATATATGTGCGGATAAAAAGAGAGGAGAGAAGGGCATACAAGTAAATAAATAAAATAAAGGTACTCATCGGGCGATGGTGAGAATAAAGAGCTCGAGGGATAGGATCTAGGTGTGCATTTGTGAGCATTTGGGTCTGCTGCCTCACTAAAATCATCAGACCCATGATGGTAGTGAGACAGTCCTCCATGAAGACTCGGAAGGCCTGAGGAACCTGAAATGGGCCAAGAAAAGAAATGTTAGGTAGGCAGACTAACATATCTTGCTAAAAGAAGGAAAGTCATAAAATAAAGAGAGAAGAGTAGGAAGTACCTACTCATTCCCACCACCAAGGCGTAGCTCCTGTACCACGGGAGTGGGAATAGGAATGGGACACAGATGCTCGTAGGTGAATGTACCCACTACCCGAGGTACTAACGGGAAGAGAGGAACAACTGGATACAGAGTATGTACAGCGTGAGTGCCAAAAGCAATAGAGGTAGCACGAGTAGTCGCGGCACCACCACCCACAGTAGGAGCGGCATGGCCACCAACAGCAGGAGGAGCCCGAGATGGCGATGGTTGTCCGCCTTGTTGCTCAACGGGGTGAATATCTATCGGGCCCATCAATAATGCACGAGAAAATGTGGCGTACTCCCACTTGGATAGAAAAATCACTAGCCTCAAATCCATACATCACCTCCACCATGTCCTCCAATGACATGGTGTCCGTCGACCTCATGCTCGACAGAGGCAGTAGAGGGACCCAAAAGTGGTCCAGCCTCAATAACTGCCAAACTACTTGCTCGCCTAGGAATCATTCCCAGCAGAATGACCCCTCTAACAGGATCCTCCTCTGAGAATCTTGCTGACTCCTCATCAGATCTGGACCGGCCCAGTCCTCCACGCCCTCCTACAATCGCTAGTTCACCTAAAATGTGAAACAAGCACATGTTATACATAAAAGAAGTCACCACAAACTAAAGAGCATAAAATAAGTGAAATTAAAAGATAACATACATGTGTGGGAGAAAGGCGGTCTAGATGTAGACGGTACAGGTTCAGATCCTTTCCCTCTTACTCCTTTCCCTGCGTGCTCTGACCCCATCGCGCTGGCCGTGGGATGACTAGGGGATAGGGAGAGCTAGTCACTAGGGAGGATAGCCCCAGGAACTCGTATGCCCATAATTGTAAAAGAAAAGAAAAAGAGAAACACCAAATTAGTCCACCCATGACCTTAAAAAAATAAATCATTCTGATTAAGACCTTAAAACTAACCACATAGGTCCACTCATGACCTTAAAAGGATAACAGACGGTCCTACACGACCTTAAACTGAATAAAAGGTGGTTCTTCATGAACTACACTGGCTTGATCCTTTCAAACAGGGTACGTAGGCAGCTTAATGTAACTCAAGTAAAACCATGTATTTGTATGTTTTATTTTTGCTTTTGTTTCCGAGCCTAAGAACGGCTTAACCAAAAGGGACTGTCTATGGAGTTTTGACATTCACTTACCACACGCGTTGCACTTAGAGTTTTGTCAAAGAGGGACAACTATAGACACCTCAATTTTTACTAACCCGCGCATAGGTGTAGACACCCCAATTTTAACTAAACCGAACATAGGCTAGCTTAAGCTGGTTCCGTAAGCTTTTCCGATGATGAATGCTTACATTAACCGCGTCAAAAGGAGCTTCCGTACGAATCCAAGAGTCCAAAGAGTATTTCCAATGCATCCCAAAACACTCCAAAGCACCCTAAAACACCTAAAAAAACTAAAAACAAACCTCAAGCCACTTCATTCCTCTCAGCATGGTGCCAAGCCACTTCACTCCTCCCAACATGGCGCAAAGCCACTTCAACATGGCGCCAAGCCACTTCACTCCTCCCAACATGGCGCAAAGCCACTTAAACTTGGCGCAATGCCACTTCCCTCCAGCCAACATGGCACCAAGCCACTTTCCTCCAGCCTAACATGGCGTCACGCCACTTTTAAGCAGCGCATGCCACTTCTAACATGACGTACGCCACCTTGAGAGGATACTTCGGCACCAAGTTAGCTCCTCGCCCAAAACACTATAAATAGGACCCCTTCCCACCCCAAAAACGATCTGTAATTCAAAAGAGCAAGGATCTAAAAAACTCAAAAGAGCAAGGATCCAGAATTCAAAACAACAATGATCTAGAATTCAAAAGAGCAAGGATCTGGAATTCAAAAGAGCAAGGATCCGGAATTCAAAAGAACAAAGATCCAGAATTCAAAAGAGCAAGGATCCAGAATTTACAAGAGCTCTGAGTTTCAGACCTCTACAGAACCAACGCTCGAACTCTATAGGATCCTCCCCCACCTCAAAACAAGCCCGAGGTATACCTAAGTATCAAATCTCTACAAAATCAACCCCCGACCTAAACACAACCTGAATCCCTCCCAAGTCAAAAATCTTTGCATTGGAAAGACTCGGAGGACTCGAAGATCACAAGAAAGGCCTCCCGAGGACGTGCCGTACGTGAGGAAAAATTGCGGAAATTGCTTGAAACTTCACTTTGCTTCCGAGATATACGGTAAGTTCTTCCCCTTTCGTCTTTTGTTTTTATTTTGTTCATCCTCTTTTCTCTTAAAACTTCTTTTCACTTGGTAAAAGGGGAGAAAGAGGCCGTTGGTCTCGTTCTCCCCAGTTTTTTTTTATGTTTTTGTTTAAGTATATTTTTTTGTTTAAATAGAAAGCATGTTCTTTTTCTTTCTTCTTTGCACTCTTAGATTTAGTAATGCATGAGATATCTGATTTAGATTACTTGTCGAAAATCCTACATGAATTGCTATATTTTTTAATTTTCTTTCTCATATAAAAACACATACATTAAGTGCATGCTTTTATATGCATTAACTGCACTGATATGCTGCCATCTCCCCACTTGGTATGCCTTAAGTGCAAGTATGCATAGAAAGCCTTAGTTTTAGGTTAGATTTTAACTCATTGTTTGCTTTGTAATGTTCTCTCTTCAACCTCCTTTCTGTAGGTGTTACTTTTGATAAATTTAAGATAAAAATAAACGGAACAGTTAAGTAGAGGCCGATCTTCGAATCGGGCGAGAGGGGTGCCTAATACCTTCCATTTTCGTATCCTAGCTCCCGAACCATTTACTCTGGTAAGGACAGACTAGTTATTCTTAAAAGTTTTGGTTTCTTGGTTTATCCGAAAACCAAGTGGCGACACCAAAAATTGTGCAGTCTTGAACACAGACGCACATTTGAGGGAAAACCCCTATTTTTTTTCTTTTCTCGTGGTTCGTTCCACATACACTCCTCATTTGAGTGCGGGAAGAAGGGAGAATTAGAAAAAAAGAGGGCAGGATCCTCACACATGGGTAGCATGAAGACCATGGGAAGTGGACTGGCAGAATCAATGCAGAACAAGGGGAAGGGTATTGTGAAAAGATCTGTTGTCCCTGGACATGTTTTTGCCATCACAAGACAAGATGTAGGAGCTACACCAGAGGTGGTGACAGGTACTATCATTGCCTTTAGTAAGAAGAATGCCTATGTTCTTATTGATCCAGGATCGACGCATTCATTTATAGCACCTGCTTTCATATAACAAGTAGATGACATAATACCTGAACGTCTAGAATTCACAGTCACCATAGCAACACCTCTTGGAGAGAAAATGATCATTAAAACCATATATCGAAAGTGTCCATTAAGGGTGAGAGAACAAGAAATGGCAGTGGATGCAATGCCATTGAGTATGTTAGAATTTGATCTTATACTCAGAATGGATTGATTATCCACCTATCATGCATCCTTGGATTGTTTTAGGAAGAGGGTAATGCTTCAGATCTCTGGTGAAGAGAAGTTTGTCTTCCAAGACGATAAAATTAAGACACTTGTTTGTCTTGTGTCAACTCTTAAGGCAACCAAGTTGTTGCAGAAAGGTTGCCAAGGAGTTTTGGCACACGTGGTGAATACCAAATCAGAAGGAGGAAAATTTTCAAGGATACCTATTATCCACGATTTCTCAAATATTTTTTCAGATGACTTACTAGGTCTACCTATAGACCGAGAGATTGACTTCATGATTGAGTTATATTCGAGTACGTCACCTATATTAATTGCACCCTATAGGATGTCTCCTACAAAATTGTCTTCTATAGAATTGTGAGAATTGAAGGAACAGTTACAAGAGTTGATGGACAAGGGTGTCATTCGACCCAGTGTCTCACCATGGGGAGCACCTGTGTTATTTATGAAGAAGAAAGACAGAACATTAAGGATGTGTATTGACTACCGACAGCTGAAGAGGGTCATAGTCAAGAATAAATATTCCTTGCCCAGGATAGATGATTTATTCGATCAATTGCGAGGAGCCATTATGTTTTCTAAGATCGATTTGAGATCGGGGTACCATCAGTTGAAAGTAAGAGAGTCAGATGTTCTCAATACCATTTTTCAAACCTGATATGGGCATTACGAGTTTGAGGTAATGCCATTTGGATTGACAAGCGCACCAGTTCCATTTATGGACCTTATGAACTGAGTGTTTAGAGAATATTTAGATCAGTTTGTGATTATCTTCATAGACGACATCCTGATATATTCTCAAAGTGAGAAAGAGCACAAGGAGTATTTGAAGGTTGTGTTATAAGTTTTGAGAGAACACAAGCCGTATGCCAAATTCAGTAAATATGAATTTTGGTTAGATAGTGTAGTTTTTTTGGGGCACATCATATCTGGTGATAGAATTCGGGTAGAGCCGAAGAAGATAGAAGCTGTGATAAATTGGGAAAGGCCAACTAATGTGACGGAAATACATAGTTTCTTGGGATTGGCCATATATTATCGAAGATTCGTGAAAGATTTCTCTTTAATAGTAAAACCTCTAACTCGCTTGACTCAGAAGAATGTAAAGTTTGAGTGGTCTGACTAATGCGAGAAAAGTTTCTAAGAGTTGAAGAAGAGATTAACAACTGCACCAGTCTTGATAATCTCTTCGAAGAAAGAAGATTTTGTGGTTTATACCGATGTGTCACATCAAGGTTTAAGCTGTGTGCTTATGCAAGAAGGAAATATGATTTCCTATGCCTGAAGGCAATTAAAAGCTCATGAGAAGAACTATCTGGTACACGATCTTGAATTGGCGGCTATTGTATTTGCCTTGAAGTTATGGAGGCATTATTTGTATAGAGAGACTACAGAGATCTACACGGATCACCAAAGTTTGAAGTACCTTTTTACTCAGAAGGAGTTGAATCTACGGCAATGAAGGTGGATGGAATTACTCAAAGACTATGATTGTATGATTAACTACCATCCAGGGAAGGCCAACGTAGTTGCCGATGCCCTTAGCAAGAAATCGTCGGGAAGGGTGGCACACCTACAAGAAGTACAATCCAGTTTATTTTGGGAACTGCTATCATCAAGGGTAGAGCTATCAATAAAGATGGGGAAAATTCTACTTGCAAATCTTACGCTCCGACCATTATTGATAGATAAAATACAAGAAGGTCAGAAAGTTGATCCTTAGTTTTTGAAGCTGCAGGATGAGGTCATCAGAAAAGTGAACAAGGACTTTATAATTTTTGAAGATGGAGTTTGATGTACGGGAAACGTTTATGTATCCCTAATGATGCCGATCTAAGGAGAGAAATCCTTGAGGAAGCTCAAAGCTCGATGTATACGATGCATCCGGGAAATACAAAGATGTATTGTGATTTACGAGAGAATTATTGGTGGCATGGGATGAAAAGAGACGTGGCAGTTTTTGTTTCCAAATATTTGATATGTCAATAAGTAAAGATTGAACACCAGAGATCGGTAGGGTTGTTGCAACCTTTGCCAATACCGGAATAGAAATAAGAGCATATCACCATGGATTTTGTAACGGGATTACCACGATCTCTCAAGAAAAAGGAGACAATTTAGGTGATAGTCAATAGACTGACGAAATCGGCGCATTTCTTACCTATTAAGATGACTTTCTCGATGGACAAGTATGCACGTTTGTACATTCACAAAATTATCTGTTTACATGGTGTACCTGTAACAATGGTGTCAGATAGAGATCCTAGATTCACATCGAAGTTTTGGATGAGCCTACAAGAAGCCATGGGAATTGTTTTAAAATTCAGTATAACCTTTCACCCTCAGACCGATGGACAGTCGGAGAGGACTATACAGACTTTGAAGGACATGCTCCGAGCATGTGTTTTGAATCTTCCAGGTTGTTGGGAAGATCATTTGTCCTTGGTTGATGCATATAATAATAATTTTCAGTCATCCATAGGAATGGCACCCTACGAAGCTTTGTATGGGAGGAAATGTCACACCCTAATTTGGGAGTTATGACCGGCCATGGATCATGGGCCTTGGCCCACTGAACCAAGAAAGCCTAACATGAAAATTAGCTAAATGTATGCCAATTATTATTCATTTTTGTAAGGTATTAAACCATTTAAAATCTATAATTTATTTATGGGACTAAACCGCCCATCTAAAAACCATAGTCATAAACTGGGGCAAAATAGCCCATCACATCTTGACAATAATGTCATCCAATAATCAATAATAAATAATGAAAATGTATTAAGTGCGGAAGCTAAATAAAATGAAATGCATATGAATGAATCCTAGAGGTCGTATGCTGGATCTCATACTGCTCACGAACTCAACATCAACATCCTCACGGGAAACTTGAAATGTTTAAATACTACATCAGCAAGCTGGTGAATGATGTACGCATAGTAACATACAATTCTAAATCAGGGGATAAAATATGCTGATAAAAGAAACATAATCATGGTAATAATACGTAGTATAAATAAATGGGATGATCACACCATCTAAACATCTAGCAGTTCAAATAATTATATTTTTTTTTCTTTTCTTGTGATCTCGTTAACACGACGAGTTACTCATAAAATCAGACAAGATATCAGAAAGTTCATAAATAAAACCTTCTCATATAAAGATATGTCAATGACATAAAAATGTCCAACAATAATAATAGTGGTATACGATATGATCATAAAAATGAAACAGAGGAAACCAAACCACAGGAACAACATTCTGAGTAACAATAGTAATCAATGCTTTTTCTTTTAACTCGGGGCTACCTCGGCCCATTGGATCCAACATCGAACAGGAGTCACCCGTGATGGCGCTCGGTCTTTTCTCACAGACGATTTTAGTTCAGATCACTGGAAATCTCAGACTGCCCATTGAACCGTTGAGTCAATTAGAGTCACCATGAATTCGGACCAAGTCTTTTTCCTAACTGGCCAGAGTCACCTCCATAGAGGCATATCTCCTGAACTTTCACAAGGTCCCAATATACATCAAGATCGCACCAATAATAGATGAAAAAAATATTTTATTTATTTTAAAACAGTTCTACCATAATTTCGAATTGAAAGATACTACAGATAATACATTGCAGTTGAAATATTTTTTGAACATACATATAGTTTTTCACTTAGAATATTTGGGAAAACGGAGATTTTTAAATAAAATACGTAGCGTACAAATGCTCCCCTGATATCTGCAAAAATGAATGAAATAAAATAGTAGGATGTAATCTATGTAAATCTGAATGATAAAATGCACAAACCACAAATAAACAACAAGTACAAATAACGGTCTAACTATTCAAACGAACTCTTACCCGTTAATTAGGATTTTAATTCTTTGTTTGTGGTTTTAATTATATTATTATTTAATTTAACGTATTATTTAAACTGATGCCTCAAACGACGCCTTTAATCCCTTTAAATCTATTTTGTAATATTTTTTGATTTATTAAGTTAATTATTAATTAATTACAACTTCTAATTAAATTTCCATCCAACAATATTTTTAATAATTCAACTTTATTAAAAATATAATTTCAGTGTTTACATTATCACATAACAACTTAGTCTAGCATTAGGTCTAAGCAAACAGGTCCTTAACAGTGAGTTATAACAGAGAAATCAGGTCTCAGCATGTCACCGTCCGGACGCCGGGGGAGTCCTGTCCGGATGGGAAACAACAAAGGGAGAGGTCGAGTTCAGGGTACCTTCGTCCGGACGTCGGACGAGCTCCGTCCGGACAGAAAACAACCGAGGCATCGTCTTCCTGGGCAGTCGAGCTCCGTCCGGATGCTGGTGGATTCCGTCCGGATGGAAGTCACCAGAGAGTTCAAACAGAGGTCTGACAGGTCCGATTTTTTATTCCATTTCAATTCTTCTCTTCATGGTTTTCATTTTCAAGCATATTATGATACTTTTTATCATGTTTTCATTGAGTTTTACATTTAAAACAATACATAGACTTGGTTTGAATTTTCACGTATATATTTTTGTATGTCAGAATGTGTGTGTGTTTTGATTTTTGATTTTATATACGAAATATACTATATCAATATGCATCTAATATGTTGTTGTATTTATATAATATGTTATCTAATTATCTATACATATTCAATACATATATATACCACATGTTCTATATATAAATCGAAAATAGAGGAGAGAAAGGAGACCAACCGGAGAAGATGACGAACACGACGACGGTGGCGGTGCGTGACTGCGCGAGGGCAGTCCGGTGGTAGAGGCTGCTGGTATGGGGTTTGAGAGCAGAGGGAGAGCAGTGGGGCTTGAGAGAGAAAAAGAGCGCTGGTGTGAGAGGGAGAATAAGAGGGAGTACGTGAGAGATGAGAGAATGAGAGAGGAATCAGATTGTGAGAGAGAAATAAGGGTGATGGAGAGTTTAATTAGGAATAAATTCTAATTTTATGAAGGAATTCCTAAGAATCCCTCATTTCCCTCAACAAATCATCCTTTCAAAATTTTAAAAGAGATTTAGCCCAAATTTATCTTAACACAATAAGAATTAATCTAAATTAAAATTATGCCATTATTAATTAGTTTAATTCCTACCAATTTTAATTAAGGACTTATCTTTCCAAATTTTCTAACTTCCTGATTTTTATTCAAATTAACAAATTAATTCATTTTATCGAATTAGAAATTCTTTACTGCCTTTATTAATTCAGGTATTTGTATTTACTAATTAGTTAAGTTATTTTAGTTAGTTAATCTATTATTTCATTCGGTTAGATTTTTATTTGGTTAATTAATTCCATTCTAATTAATTAATACCCATTAATTATTAATGATTAGTGTAAAAATTTAAATACTTTACCGGATTTTACATTCTTTTCCCTTAAAAAAATTTCGTTATCGAAATTAAAAACTAACGTCACGTGAACAAGAACGGGTACCTCTCACGAATCTCATCATAGCGCTCCCACGTGACTTTTTCCACTTTAACGAGGCGAATGTGTTTGTTCCGCAGAACCTTATCTTTCGTATCCAAAATCTGAACAGGCTGCTCATCATAAGATAAATTCTCACAAACTTGAAGCGGCTCATAATCGTTCACATCCGTCGGGTTATGAATATACTTTCTCAATATAGAGACATGAAACACGTTGTGCACTCCCGCGAGGCTAGGCGGCAACGCTACACGGTAAGCCACATCTCCAACACGGTCCAAAATCTCGAGAGGTCCAATATACCGGGGACTCAACTTTTCCTTATTGTCGAAACGAATAACGCCCTTCCACGGTGAAACTTTCAGAAAAACCATATCACCAACAGCAAACTCTAAATCTCGTCTACGCGAATCAATATAACTCTTTTGTCGACTTTGCGCTGCTAGAAGCTTGTTCCGAATAACGGCAATCTTCTCAGTGGCATCCTCCACCAAATCTGGTCCAAGAAACTGTCGCTCGCCAACTTCGTACCAACACATAGGGGACCTACACTTTTGTCCGTATAAAGCTTCATATGGTGCAATCCCTAAGCTCGAGTGAAAACCATTATTATGCGAGAACTCCATCAATGGTAACTGATCGTCCCAATTACCCTTCTATTCCAAAGCACAGGCTCTCAACATATCTTCCAACGTCTGAATCATCCGCTCGGACTGGCCATCGGTCTACGGGTGGTAGGCAGAATTGAAATCTAATTGAGTATCCATAGCTGACTGAAGGGCAATCAAAAACTTAGAAACGAATCGTGGGTCACAATCCGAGACAATAGAAATTGGCAAACCATGGAGTCAAACTATCTCTCTAACGTACAATTGTGCCAAGCGATCTAACGAATACGTCATCTTGATGACAATAAAATGAGCTGACTTCGTGAGTTGGTCCACAATCAGCTAAACTGCGACATGTCCACCGCGTGTAAGAGGTAACTCAGATACGAAATCCATCATGATGTTCTCCCATTTCCACTTGGGTAGTGGTAACGGTTGAAGTTTTTCCGCTGGTCTTTGATGCTCGATCTTCACTTGCTGGCAGGTCAGACACTGCGCCACAAACTCCGCTATATCCCTCTTCATGCCGTTCTACCAAAAATATTCCCGAAGATCCCTGTACATCTTTGTGCCTCCCCGATGGATGCTGTACCCAGAACTGTGAGCTTCAGTCATAATCTCTTTCCTTAGCTCTTCGTTGGCAGGTACACATATCCAATCCCTGAACTTAAGAACTCCAACATCGCTCATGCTAAAATCCTTACTCTCATCTTTGAGCAACTCCTCCACATTCTTCTTACATTGAACATCCTCCTGTTGAGCTACACAGATTCTCTCCAACAAAGTCGACTTTACCGTCAGCTGACTACACAAGACAGCACCTTCCCAATGTAGAACTTTCACTTCCATCCTCCTCAAATCTTCTAACAAATGGGGTTGAATGGTTAATGATGCCAGGATACCTCCCGACGACTTTCTGTTCAAAGCATCCGCTACAATATTCGCCTTTCCCGAATGATAATGAATCTCGACGTCGTTATCTTTCAACAACTCAAGCCATCTCCTTTGCCATAGGTTGAGCTCCTTATGAGTGAAGATATACTTCAAACTCTTGTGGTCGGTGTAGATCTCGCATGATTCTCCATAAAGATAGTGTCGCTATATCTTCAGTGCAAAAATGATGGCTGCCAACTCCAAGTCGTGCGTGAGGTAGTTCTTCTCATGAACCTTCAATTGGCGTGAAGCATAAGCTATAACCCTGTTGTGCTGTATCAGAATGCAACCTAACCCTTGACGAGACGTGTCACTATAAATCACAAAAATTCATCCTCTTGTTAGTAGAGAAAGAACCGGTGTCAATGTCAATCTCTCTATGAGCTCCTAAAAACTATGCTCGCATTTATTCGTCCATTCAAATTTCACTCATTTCTGAGTCAAGCTGGTAAGTGGCAGGGCAATGCAAGAAAATACTTCCACAACCTGTCAATAATAGCGTGGCAATCCCAAGAAACTGCGTATCTCAGTCACTGATGTCAGTCGCGGCCAATCAACAATCACCTCAATCTTACTGCTGT
>JAUTBS010191931.1:0-11817 GCA_032361285.1 Aequorea victoria | reverse complement strand
CTGAGATACTGCACTCTGCTATTACTCAGAGAGAAAGAACCTCTAGCTCCACGAGTAGAATAGCTTCCATCCCGTATACTAGAGAGTAGCGGGTGACTCATGTCAAGGCTTGAATTGATGTCATGTACCCCTAAAGGGCAAATGGAAAATTTTCTGGCCAATCCTTACTAGCTTCTATTGTCCTTTGCAGGATTCTCTTAATGTTTTTATTAGACGCCTCGACTGCTCCATTTGTCTGCAGCCTGTACGGGGATGACTTGTGCGCAGTAATTCTGTATTCTTCCATCAAATCTAGCACTTCCCCTTAAAAGTAGGATCCATTGTCTGATATAATTTCATGAGGAACACCATATCGGCATATGATGTTAAGCTTGATCAATTTGGCCACATGAGAAACTTTGAGGACTAAAAAGAAAGCAATTTCCACCTATTTTGTGAAATAGTCGACGACTACCAAGATGTCTATTTCAGCATGACTTTATCAATGATGTCTATTTCCCAGATTAAAAATGGCCAAGGGAAAGTCATACTCTATAACTCTAATGGTGGAAGATGTACTAGATTTGCATAGATTTAGCACTTGTGACATCTTTTGACGAACCTAACACAGTCCATTTCCATTGTTATCCAGAAATAGCCTTGCCGTAAGATCTTTTTAGCCAATATTATTCCGTTCATGTGAGTCCCACAGACTCCTTCGTGCACATATTTTATGATTTCTTGACTTTCTTCGTCTATCACATAAAGTTTTTTCATCCCTAGATAAGTCCTTTTGTACAGCTTTCCACCACAGATGACGAACTGAGCTACTAATCTTCTGATGGCTCTCTTATCCTTCTCGCTGGCGTTCTCTGGGTATTTTGCCTCCTCAATGAAGTTCTGGATGTCGTGGAACCACGACAAACTATTTCCTTCTTCCTGCTCTAAGGCTGCAACTTCGTATGCTCTCATGCTCCTTTGTTCAATCACCAAAGGCCTCATTTTGGCCTTTGTGGGTATGTCAATCATGAAGGCTAGAGTGCAAAGGGCATCAACAAACTTATTCTGAAGCTGGGGTACATGGATAAAAATAACTTTCACAAATTTATTCTTAAGTAGTATCCCAATTCTGTAACCATATTGGTTTGAGGCACCAACAAAATATAGTGTCCATAACTCATTCTCAACTATCAACACATCTTTATCGGGAAACTGAAAATTTGAGTCGTCTTGTCCCTCAACTAGCTGATCTGCTAAGAATTCCGCTACGGCTCGTCCTTTCACTAATTTTCTAGTCTTGTGATGCAGTTTGAACTCGGCCAATAATAATAACCATCGGGCCAATCTTTCTGTCTGTGCATGTTTTTTGAACAGGTACTTATGTGGGTCCATTCTAGAAATCAATACTAACGGGTATGCCAGCATGTAGTGTCATAACTTCTTTGATGACCACACCAAAACCCAATAAGTTTTCTCCAACGGCGTGTATCGGGCTTTACAATCTATCATTTTCTTGCTTAAGTAATACATGGCCCTTTCTTCGCCGTTGTCCACTTCTTGCGCTAGCATGAAGCCCATTACAAACTTATTCACTGATACGTATAAGATCAATGGTTTACCTGGTTCCCGAGGGAAAAGCACCGGAGACTTTAGTAGGTACTCTTGGATTGACTTGAAGGCATTCTGGCAATGCGGATCCCATTAGAATTTGGTATTCTTTCTGAGCAGATGGAAAAGAGGTTCACAGGTTGTAGTCAGTTTTGAGATGAAACGACTGATGAACTGAATATTCCCAAGGAATCCTCTAACTTCTTTCTTCGTCTTTGGGGGAGACATTTCCAGAATTGCCTTAATCTTGGAAGGACTCACCTCTACCCATATTTGGGTAATGATGAATCCCAACATCTTTCCTGCTGTAACTTTTAAAGCACACTTTGACAGGTTCAACCTCATTCGATACTTCCAAATTCTCTCAAAGAATTTCTCTAAGGCCGGGGTATGTCCTCCACGATCTTTAGATTTAACGATCATATCATCGACATATACTTCCACTTCCTTGTGTAACATATTGTGGAGTAATTCCATTACAACACGTTGATACGTGGCTCCTGCATTCTTCAAACTGAAGAGCATAACCCTATAACAATACATCCCTCATGGCATGCTGAACGTAGTCTTTTCTCTATCTTTGGGTGCCATGAGAATTTGATTATAACATGAGAATCCATCTATGAATGATAGCAGAACATGGCCGACAGTATTGTCTATGAGGATGTCTATATGTGGCAGAGGGAAGTCATCTTTGGGACTTGCCTTGTTAAGATCTCGGAAGTCAACACAAACTGGCACCTGATCGTCTTTCTCTGTCACTTGAAGAAAATCGGCGTTCACTTGTTTGGTAACTTCCTCTTTAATTTTTAGGGCCCAATTAGGTCTTACACGTCTTAGCTTTTGTTTCACAGGTTTGACATCGGGGTATATGGGCATTTTGTGCTAGACGACTTCTGGGTTAATTCTGGGCATGTCTGCATATGACCACGCGAAGACATCTTTAAATTCCTTTAATAAGTCGAATAATGACTCACATTCTTCATTTGATGAAGCAGAACCGATCTGGACAATTTATGGATCCTTCTTAATACCCAGATTTATTGAAAAAGTTTCTTCAATGAAAGGTTTAGCACGCATCTCTTCTTTTTTTTTTTTTCAATTAAAAGTTTTAGCACTTGGGGAACAACCCCATCAAAATCATCAGAGTCAATAATCAAACATTCATAAAAAAGTACAGTAGGGTAACCAGAAGAGTTCTCCATATTATTATTGTTATCAGCGAAGGTTACAAATTTTGACATGTATTTGGATGTGATAGAATCAAGACACCCCAAAAAGTGGATGCTCGGTGGACTCACCACTGAACTCTAAAATCTGTAGACGTTGACGAGTCCGACTTGGACTCGGACTCACTATCTACATCATTCAAAACATTATATTCGTAGGTCTAATTTTCTATTACAACGTTACCCTCGTTTATTATTAATCTGGAATAGTCGACTGGCTTGTCACTGCCCAGCATGTCGACCTCTTTCGCGCATTCTTTCGAATGTATTGGAGCTACTCCCTTAAAGAGCAACCAACCCCAGCGTGAATTCCTCTAGGTCCTCGACCCAGTCTTTCTCATGCGCTTTCTCTGCTACGCCTTCATCTTCTGCCTCGTCCTCCTCAGGCTCGCTGTCTGTCAGCTGATGTTCAAAGAATATCTCCAGCCCAGGTATCTTTTACCCAGACCTCTCATCGATCCATGGCTCCAAAAATCCACAGAACGAAAAAGTCTCACCTTCCTTCATATACTAGCCATTCAGAGGCCCATAGGTTGGTAGCAGAGCCAGGTATTCTGTATTGGTTCTTTTGGTCCATGCCCTCTTCTGTGCTTCCATTCTATCCTTAGCAAGGTCCTGTTCGGTGGACTTGTATCCCAGACCAAAGGTATGGAGATTGCCCTAAACACATATCGATTCAGTTCTACCTTGTTGACTTTTTCTAAGCCCTAGGCCTGGGAAGTATGACATTTTTCCCTTCATCATTATCGCCCGAGGTTTCACATATAGTTGCTCTCCAGTCATCAAAGTTTGAATAACTACTGTTTCATCAAATTCAAAATTGCTTAGGGTGACATCTTCTTCACCGTGCTATATTTGAAGCAAATGGGTGCTGTCAGTGGCAGTTGCCTGGATGCTTGATTCACCGAATATAGATAAAATAGCACAATCCCTTATCATTTTGACCTTCTGATGGATGGTGAAAAGTTTTGCCTGTACATTACGGTCATGCAACCACGGTCGGCCTAACAATAGGTTAAAATAGGCCGACACATCCTGTACGTGAAATTTTATCTCATTGTCGGTGGGTCCTATAGTAACAGAGAACTTGACTACTCCCATCACATTTTTGCAGGTATTATTGTGTGCTCGTACACCCTGGATAGTTGGAGTAAAATCCTTCTTTTTTTAACTCAGGACAGTGCATTGTTCTGAGTGGGCAGACATTCCATGCTGACCCATTATCAATCAATACCATAAGTACCCATTTTATAAGGCACTTTGCTATTATGTGGAGAGACTTATTATGTAGGGGTCCTTCGGCAGGCAGATCTTTCTCTATAAAAGCAATGACATTGTTTAGCCGGGTAGGAGCAACCATTCCTACTAGCTATTCAGGAGTGGTGTCGATGGAGATGTCATCTTTTCTTAGAGCCCTCAGCATGACTTTCTTGTATTTGTGGGATGCCATCAGTAGCCCCCAAATACTCAGGTTAGCCTAGATCTTTTTGAGCTGCTAGCGTCATCCTCTTCTTTGTATTTGGCTACAGGTTGGCTTGCTTCACCCCTCTCTAAGTATGCAGGTTTAAAGTGTCTTCCACTCCTGGTCAAATGCTCGACCTCTTCCTTAGAGTCCCACAGACCGTTCCAGTGATCTGCAGCAGGGTTTACTTCGGATAAGTCTAGTCCTTCCAGTTCCCATAGATTATATCCTACGGCTTTCTCTATTTCTGTGTTAGTTGTTGGGTGGTCTATGCCGACTTCTGACTTTCCTTCTGGGGATGGGCTTTGTTCTTTCTCTACCTCTTGATGGTTTATTTCTTCTATCGCCAACAATTTTCCATCTCTCTAGCTGTTATCGGTCCCTAAGTAGTCCCAACTATCATCATTAAGAATGAAAAGGTCTAGAATGCCCTCTCCTTCTTTAGATGTGATATCTAGTTCGGCGTTCTGCTTGCCTTTACTCCTAGTCCTATTCTCGGCAGTTCTGATATCAATGGGCCCGATGCCTGTCACATATTCGGCTTCTTTGCTATCTTTTTCTTCCTCTTCTTTGTTCCCAAGTTCCTTTGACCTTTGGTTTTTCTCAGCCCTAGTTTGAGTCTTGCTGCTAGACTCATTCCCGGGTTCTGATCCTGAGTCTTTCCAAGATCTCGCTGCTATTATTGACTTTATCCTTATATGTGCTTCTATTCTTATTCTTGCTTTTGCTTATATCTTTGTTTCTAGTTCTAGTTTTGTTTCTATCATTGCCTTTGGTTCTAGTTCTGTATTTGGTTATGTCCCTGTCCCAGATCCTATTCTTGATCTTTCACTCCCTGGGTTCCCCTTCGATTCCTTTTTCAATTTACTTGTGTCTGCCTGTTCTAGACTATTGTCTGGTAAGGTGCCAAAAGTAGAAATGTTATCATCATCGGGGTCATTCTAACCTTTACTTCTGTTTGATTCATCATCTTTTCATTCCTCTCCTGATTCATCTGTGCATTCCTTTTTCGATTTACTTAGATATAGTTTATGTTTCAAGGGGGTGGGTTCATGTGATTCGGTAGTGGATTGGTAGTAACGTTAGGCTTAGCCACCGTTAGGGGCAAAATCACCCTATTATCAATTAAATCTTGAATCCTGTGCCAAAGCTTCATGCAGTATTGGATGGCATGCCTAGGCACCTGATGGTATTCGTAGTATCTGTCAGGATTGTAATTGGCTGGGAGTGGATGGGGAGGAGGCGTTAGAGCGAGGGACCTTAGGTGCCCTTTTTCCACCAACCTTGAGAATAACACAAAGAGAAGAACACTTAGTTCATTGAATACTCTCTGGACAAATGGGAATAAAAATGCTGGTCTAGCCGGCCCTGGTTGGGGGTTGAGAAGGTTCACTTCTGCTGCCCTTGGCATGTTATTGTTGGGCGGATTCTGGCTAGCCTGGTTGGTTGGGTTGGTAGGGTAGCTATTCTGACCTGGATAATTCTGACTCTGATAAGGCCTTCGGGGTTTCTGTTGACTTGTACATGTCTCTGTTATGACTTATTTCCTCTCAATTTCCCTTTTTTGGAGGGCATCCTCAATTTCGATTCTCGCATCAAATAGTTGCTCGAAACTCATGAGCGATTGAGCGATGAGTTACTTTCTAAATTGGGGTTGCTAGTTATTTACTACTGTCTTAACCTGTTCTTTCTCTATAGGCTGGTTGGTCATCTTAGCTGTTTTAACCCTCGAGCGGGTTAGGAAGTCAACAAAAGCTTCTCGAACGTTCTATTTAGTGGTCTCCAGCTTCCTTATGGTTACGTCCAGCTGGACATTGTAGTTGTAGTGCTCGACAAACGCTGTAGCAATATCCTTCTAAGTTCTAGTTTTGGTTGTCACGCCCCCGTCCGAGACACCGGGCACAGGACGTGAAGGAAGCAAAACTATAACACCTCACCTTTTGACTCTAATCCAAATAACATTAACATACAAGGAATCCTTCATATTTTTTTTTCTTTTACATAACACAACTTTACATCACAAGAGGGCATTCCGGCCACTATCTCATATTTCAGATTACAACCCAAAATAAAATACCAAGTGGAGTATATCTCCATGGACCCAGACCCAATCCTAATCTTGCAGTGAACCTGACCGCGCACATCATTCGCCTATACCTGTTACAAAGATCTGTGTGGGGGTGAGCTATAATCTACGTGCTCACCGATCACTAGCAACAGCATTATAAATAGTACAATGGAAGAAAGCATTTCATCACTTTAAAAGCAAGGTAACTTTTCACAAAACATAACCTTTCATAAAAGATTCCAAATTGTCAACTTTTCATAAATCACCTCATAGAAGAGGGTTTTCCAAGTATTAATCCATTTTCGATCTTTCTTTACTTTTCATCTTCATTTCATTATTTCTTTTAAGAAAACATTGTTCATCATCTTTTCATTCATTATCTTTTAATAGACAATATTTTACTTTATCATCATTCACCTCTGAGTGGAGAAATTTCTATAACCATAATATCATCACCTCTCAGTGGAGGATTTCCCAACAATCACCTCTCAATAGATGATTTTTCATATCATTTCCGTTTATTCACTTAGTAGTGATAATTACGTCTTTTCATTTCACACATCCACGTAGTAGCGGTAACATAATCATCCCTTTATTAATCATACTTACTCATAAAACATTGGATTGTATTAACCTCTCAACCAGAAGTTGTTGCAGTACTGCACCCCCGAATATCCCGCCTACTCAGTGGACAGGGCTAAGGATAATTTGCCGGTTCCACTTAACAATGCTCAGTAGTAGAGCTCAGAATGTCTCGGCCTACTCAGTGGACAGAGCTGGAGCATTCCCCCAACCATCATTTATCACAACAAGGCATAGAGCCAAAATCAGTAACATATTATTTATAATGACATACACCCGCTCCATGCACGGACGTCGGAATGTAGTCTCATAGCACTCACCATGTATTATCAAGACTGTCGTAATACACATATCATATCCATTAATTATTTATCCAAAGTTTTTTTTAGATTATTTATAACGACCTACACCCGCTCCATTCACGTACCGCGAGATGTAGTCCCGAACATCCATTAATCATTTCTCCTTAAACCTCAATCATTGTTCTTACACTTCACATTTCTTTATAATTCTCTTGATCTTATGTTCCATAGATTAGTTTCATATAAGTATATCATTTTTCTCCTTTTCTCCAAACATTTCTCGTTTAAGCATAATTCTCATAACCTACTATATTCCTAAGGGTCATTTCACAAGGGTATTGAGTTCAAGTTTCAAAACAAAAACATAGATTTACAGGTATCGTCTCTTTCTCAAGTAACATCACCATTAATTTCATAAAACATCTCACTTCCATTATATTTCAAAACATAAGTTCACAAGTCATCCCATAAAACACAAGTTTGCAACATAGCTTCCTTTTACAAGTAAAATAATCATTCATTTTATCAAATCATAACCCATGGAAGCATAAAAAATTTAATCATTCACACATCCATAATACCAAGCTAATGATAAGAACATTTAGCTCAAAAATGAGTGCTCCTCCTTGAGCCACGTCCTCCGGTTCACTACGAAACTCCGGTTCCTAATACATATATCGGATAGGAACTTAACTACGCGAACTAAAGCGACACATGCATGATTGTGTGGGTATGAAAGTGGAGTATTTTAATTCTTAGTTATATCTTTTTTGATCATTCTTAGTACCCTCATGATCCCCAATGTCCCTCACTTAGGCTTAGGTACTTAGGTTTGCTCAAAGCTTTCTTAAACTATATTTCTCTATATTTCCAGATTCTGCCACAGAGGCATAAAATAATTTACAAAATACCAAATCTCACTGGAAACTTATGAAAATTTATAGAGAGATAGATTAAGATGTTACCTATATTTTCCATGAGGTAACCGAGAGCTGGTTGGGAATAGAAAGGGGTCCAAAAATTACCACAACAGAATATGTCGACAAATGTGTCTGTTTGGTAAAATTAACATATCTCGAAGTCTTCTTAATGAAATCAACTTTTGTAAAAAGGGTGTGAAACTAGACTCATATACCTTTCTCTGGATATGTGGATAATCACAAGGGAATGTTTATAGATCAAGATACAAGTGTTCAAAGTGAACTGATATTCTGCCTCTCTATCACAGAAACTTTAAAAATAGAAAAGGGGTTCAAAACTACATTTGTGGGTCCAACTAAAAATCACACATACTCAAGACATACTAAAACGCCTCTGTTAAAAACAAATGTTTGTTTAGGGTTCATATGGGTCTCAATAAATTTATGGTAGAGGTTTAAAAATAATTCTGTTTTGATCATTTCTTCGCAAACTCATGCAATCATCAATCACTCCTCCTTCAACCCATCCAAGGAATGTCCAAACATATCTCAACAACATAATACATCCCTTAAAAGGTTATTAATAAATTTTTTGAGTTTTTATTCTTCATCTTTGATCCTTTTAAAACTTCCCTAGAACAAGATTTTAACAACACCTTCTTGATTCCATGGTCTATCTTCATTTTCATCCATTTCTGTCCATCATTCTTTTATCTTATAGAGATATAAAGATATGAAGATGATGACAGAAAATAAGAGCTTAGAAGGTCTCTTACTTGGTTTGTTCTTGGTCTATGAAAATAGGACTTAGTTTTAATGTTCTTCCTCTTTTCTTTCTTCTTTCTTCTTCTTCTTCTTTTTTCTTCTTCTTTTTCTTTTTTTCTTCTTCTTTCTCTTCTCCATGAAGAGGCCAACAAAATTATAGAGAGGAAAAGAGGTTGAGCAAATGAGTTTTTATGTTGGAAGAAGGCTCCTATTTATAGGCAAAGGTTTGGGGTGAAAAGACCATTTTACCCCTCATTTAGTTTCCATCCAACTTCTAATTCAATTCTTCTTCTTTCAATTTAGTTTCAAACAAATTAAATCTTGGGCTCCAAGACTTCTAATACTTTGTTTGGATTTAATAATCCATTTTTCTTAGGCCTTAAGACCTTGTTTGGTTTAATGGGGAACACATCCCTTAATTTAAGGGTACTTTGATAAGACTTTTATTTTTTTTTCCTTTTATTTTATTTATATCAAATCCACTACTCTCTCATCAAGTCATCTTCTAGGTACATTGTGACGCCTCACTTTTCACGACACTGTCATTAAGCATTAAACATGAAATTTAAACTCTCTAAACCTTAAAGAAAGTAATTGATCAACGTTATGAAGGAAAAACTTAAGAAAGTTTGAGTCAAGTTTGGAAAACTAAGTTCGGTCACCCAGATCACAGTCCGAATTTGAGATTTCGGGCCAAAGTTCAACATGAAAGTTTAAGCCCGTGAACTCATAAATTAAATGAATGGATTAGATTTTAATTTATGAGTCCAATTAAATAAATTTAATTCATTTTATGAACTAAGTCTTGAAAATTATATAAAAGTCCTATTTTTGTAATTTAAGACAAAGTGGGACCCACATTAATTATCTAAATTATAAAATAAAAAAAGAAAACAATTATTTAAATGACCCTTATACCCCATTTCGGCAGCCCTATTAGGGAGTGGTCTTGATGTGACCATTTTTGTATTTTATTTAAGAAATGGAAAAATGGGAGAAAAATGGAAAGTGATGGTTGAGTGTATACAAATTAAGGCTTGTTTGGCAAATTAAATTATCTTCTACATGAATAAATTAATTGTGGGAGATAATTATACCCTTAAATATATATTCATGAAAAAAAAATACATGGAATAATTAAATTGTGGGAGAAAACTACCCGAAGAAAAATTAATGCATTTATTTCTCCAAATTCTAATCATGAGCTCTCATCTCCCATCAACTATTTGAAGTACTAAATAGTGACCTCCATCAACTATTGGATGTACCTAAATAGTGCCCCAATAGTGACTTGGAGTGACAACTTTCAAGAGAATTGAATTAATAAATTCTAATTTTTGGCCTATAAACACCAAGCCTCTTCCAAGCCTTTTCTCCCCATTTTTCAAGCTCTCACTCTCTCTCTAAACCTCCAATTTTTGGCAGCCCCTTAGAGGAAGAAGAAAGAAAAGAAAAGAAAAGAGAAGAAGAAAAATGAGGAAATAAATGAGGCTTGAAGTAACATTCTAAATCATTCATCTAATTTAAGGAGACTAAGTAAGGATCATCTAAGACCCTTTATTCATCTTCTAAATATCATGTTTTCATGTCCATGTTTCTCTAAAATAAAGAATGAAGAACAAAAATGGAAGAAGATGAACTAAGAACTTGGAATCTATGAAAGTCATTTAAAACCTTGATCTATGGACTTTTTGAAAGGATATTAAATGAAGAACAAATAATTTAAAGACAATTTATGAACCTTCTAATGCCTATGTGATATTGTTATGAAATGTTTGGACATGCCTTAGTTGGGTAAAAATAGGAGATGTTGATGATTTGTTGAAAAAGGTAAAACAGAGACAAACAGAAAATGACAGAACATAAATAAAGCCATTCCAACAATTTTCGTGTGAACCCAACATGGCCTAATTACAAATCTATTTTTAACAGAGCTTCTTTGGGATGTCCTAAGAATGTATGATTTTTGGTTAAGCCTAAAAATGTATTTTTAAACCCCTTTGATAATTTATAAGTTTTTGTGACATGTGAGGCAGATTCATAGTCAACTTTGAACCTTCATATGTCTCTCCACAAAACTCCCCTTATGCTGATCCACATATCCAGAGATAGATATATGAGTCTACTTTAATCTCCTATTTACAGAAGTGGATTTCAGTTTGTAGATTTTGAGATATACCATTTGTTTCCAAATAGGTGCTTATTTTGATAGCCTCTGTTGTTTTAATTTTCAGACATCTTTATGTTCACATCCAGTGTTCGGTCTCTTCATAAAGAATGTAGAGAACACATAAAAATATGTCTCTTTAAATTTTCATAAATTTCAGTAAGGTTTGATATTTTTAATGTATTTCTAAAGCTCTATAACACATTCTGAAAATGCTGAGAAATAGAGTTTAAGAAAATTTAAGATAAAATAAGTACCTAAGCCAAAGTGTGGGACCTTGGGGGTTGAGAGTGTACCAAGAATGATTAAAAATGATATAATTAAGGATGAAAATACCTGACTTACATACCCACACGATGCATTTATGACTCGCTTTAGTTCGAGAAGTAAGTTCCGATTCGATTTATGTGTTAGGAACCAGAGTTCCGGAGTGAATCCGAGGGCGTAGCTCGCGAAGGAGTACTCGCTTCCGAGGTGAGTTTTTCTTATTATTATCTTAGTATTATATATGTGCGAGTGGTTAAATTTTAGTACATAGTAGCTTAACTTGTGAGAGGGATTTTTACTTTTGAACTTGTACTTTTACGAACTATCTTATGAACCGGTGTTTTGAAAATCGAAGTAAATGTTTATGGGAATAAACGGTGATTTTACACATGAGAAGAATTGATCTGTGAACCTATATGTGAAACATGATGAGAATTAGATGTCTTAGCGAATGAACAATGATGTTAC
>JAUTBS010191930.1:0-19198 GCA_032361285.1 Aequorea victoria | reverse complement strand
TAGAAAAGCATATTATTTTCTATGAGTTTTTTTTATAAAAAATATAGAAAAAGAAAAAGAGGTTCAGAATTTTTGACAGAGTTTTTTTTCAAAGGTGAAAAGTTAGAGAAAAATATATTTTATATTTTTCAGAATTGAAAATCTGAGATATCGGTGTAGAGACTCGAAAAAAAATCGTAGCCCACACTGCGTTCTTCGAGAAGTGCAAAATAAAATATACGTGAGAAGATCATCGGGTCATCTCAACGGACTTGTTGCAATCACAGATATCATCCTACTAGATCTCTTTAGGTATATATATATTTTTTTGCAATATTATACATGTTCTGCGTATTTTGTTTCTACGTACGCGTATTGGAGTCTTCAGAACCCAACAATTGATATCAGAACCCACCGATACTATTCGTAAATTGAATGTACGTTCGTACTAATTTATGTTTTGCAGCCATATGCCACTGTTATGATCTGTTTGGATAAATGAATGAATCGTTTATTATATCCTATCATGGTTTCCTCGGCGATTTGAATCGGGATAAAAAATGTGAACTCAATGTGTGAGGCATAAAAATTAAATGTATTTTTTCTTGAAATAGTTGTATGAAGAAACGGAGCAATCCAGCGCAGATGGACGGCTTGAATCATAACAGTGGTTTAAATATTTTATTTATTTATTTGGATGCATGATTATTATTATTTTTTGTATGATTTGTTTTATTTTTTTAACACACGATTAATACGAAAAAAGAACAATTTTATTATGCAAACAAATATGAAATTAAATATTTTTTGTTTTAATTTAAACTTAAAACAAAGATGAAATTTATTAAATAGGAAAAACTCTAGTTTTAATTAATTATTTGTCCAAACTTTTTTAAAATTAAAACAAATAAATCACTATATTTAATCTACGGGATTTATAAATTATTTAGAGTTTTAAAGGTTTTAACAAACCAGTTTAAAAGTTGAATTAAATAATTCTTTGTAATTAAACATGTTTTGTTTATATTAAACGAAAATTTTTAATTAATTAAATGGGTAACCTAAATTTTAATCGAAATTAATTTTTTTTAATATTAAATAAATGTTATTTGTTGGGTTTCTATATTAATTAAACATGAAAAATTCTAATTTTTTATCTTGAATTTTATTAATGAATTAAAATTATGTTTTAATTAATTTTAGAATCAACAAATATTTTTTAAAAAACTCTCGATTTTTTAAATATTAAGTGAGAGAGAGATTTTGTCACATATAAATTTCGCAATTTTTATTACTTGTTCGTTGGTAATACGATTGCAGTCTGCGTGTCGGTTTTGATTTCAGCCTCCCCATCGGATGGACTGTAGTTGTGGGTTATCACAACGGATCTCCAAAAAAAGTGATTCGATAAACAATGTCAGTAGGATTACAACATCTCCATCTGAGAAATCTGGTACAAGGACACGGACTTTTCGAATTAAAGTGGTGGTATACATTTAAATGTAGATAATAGTATCCTCCCCATCGGAAACAATACTATTATTTTTTTGGACCAAAGGTATATCGACTGTTTAGTTTTACTTAAAATATTTATTTCTTGAAAAGTAAAATTAATTGACTTCGGGTCTGCCCGGACGAATATTGATTTGTAGACGTCAATACTATTGTGGCCTACTATATCACGGTATGCTGGGTTACTGATTAATTTTTTTAAAATCATGGTTGAGGGTACCAAATTTTAAATTGAATTAAAATATTTTCTCATGAAATTAATTAAGTTTAATTTTTGATTCTCAAAAAATTAAAATGGTTTTCAATTCACTTGCAACTATACTAAAAAAAATAGGCTTACCGGATCAAATTTTATCACTTAAAAAAGAATTTTAGACATAGTGTTTACTTTTGAGAACTATGGTTTTGTGCTCGGTATGCTTTGTCCACCGGTACCTGGTGAAGGGGCAACCGATGAAGAAACACAACTTTACCAGAGGTGAATTAAGGCTGATATGATGACTCAGTGCTATATACTGGTTTTCATGTCAGATGTACTGCAGCATCAGTCTATGGAGACTGCCTATGACATAATCTTAAGCCTGACAGAAATATTTGGGACTCAGGATCGTGCGGCTAGGCAAGTCGACATGAAGGCCTTAATGAACACATACATGGCTGATGGAACACCGGTTAGGGACCACGTTTTGAAGATGATCGATTTTCTTAACGTGCTTTGATTCCTAGGAGCATAAATTGATGGGAAAACCCAAACAGATATTGCTCCAATTACTGCCTGACTCATTTTAGTAGTTCTGCCTAAATGACAACATGAGTAAGTTGAATTTTACCTTGGCAGAACTGTTAAAAGTGTTTCAGGCAGTTGAGGTTGTTATACGAAAATTGGCTAGTACTTTTGTTGCTGAGAAATGTTCTACTTCTAAGCCGAAAGATGAAAAAAAGAAGAAGAAGGTTCCGCAGCAGACTAAGGCACATGCAGTCCGCCCAATTCAGGATAATGTGAAGAAGCTAAAGTGCAAGTGCTATCACTGCAAAAAATCATGACACTATAAGAAAGATAGTCCGAATCTTCTCAACAAAAGAAACATGCAAGGTAAATCTTATTCTCTAATTGTTAAAAAATATTTAGCGGTGTTATCTATCGGTACCTGGTGTGTAGATACGGGAGTCACTAATCATGTCTGTAATTTATTGCAGGGGTTTCAAAAAATAAAGCAACTTAGAGATGGGGAGATCTACCTACACGTGGGCAATGCTACTAGAGTTGTTATTGTTGCTGTGGAAGATATTATTTTATCTTTTGGTACAAATAAGATTTTAATTTTAAGGAATGTTCTTTATGTACCTTCAATCATAAAAAATTTAATTTCGGTTTCTGTTTTGATTTGTGATGAATATTTTATTTATTTTAATAATGAAATTATTATTAAGAATAATAAACATATTATCTGTCGTGGTACATTGGTGGATGATATTTACATATTAAATCCTGATATTTCTGCATCACAACATAACGAGATGAATAACACGCGTGTATTACCACTTAAGAGAAATAATTATTCTTTAACGAACCAAACATATCTTTGGTACTTACGTCTGGGTCATATTAATCTAAAAAAAAATTAAAAACTGATAGAAAATGGACCTTAGGGTTCATTAGAGGTGGAGACACTTGAAGTCTGTGAATCATGTTTAGAAGGTAAGATAACAAAAAGATCGTTCTCGACAAAAGGATATAGAGCCAAAGATGTGTTGGAATTGATTCATTCAGATTTGTATGGACCTATGGCTATCCGAACGAGAGTTGGTTATGAGTACTTTGTCAATTTCATTGACGATTACTCTAGGTTTGGATACATTTACCTATTTCACCACAAGTCTGAGACCTTTAAAAAATTCAAAGAGTTTAAGGCTGGGGTGAAAAAGCAGACAGGTAAAAATATTAAAATCTTGCGATCTGATCGTGGGGGTAAATACCTCTCAAGAGAGTTTAGGAACTATTTATCAGTAGAAGGGATTACATCCCAGTTGTCTGCACCTGGTATGTCTCAGCAAAACGGTGTAGCAAAAAGGAAAAATAGGACTCTTGAAGAAATGATAAGGTACATGATGAGTTATTCGAATTTATCTGATTCCTTCTGGGTCACGCATTAGAGACAACGACATATATTCTTAACTTTGTACCAACTAAGGAAGTACCTTCTACTCTCAAAAAGTTGTGAACTGGGCTCAAGCCTAATCTAAGATATGTTCAAATTTGGTGGTGCCTAGCACACGTGCTGAAGAAGGATGTCGGTACGTTAGAATCAAGATCAAAAGTTTGTTTCTTTGTCGAATATCCTAAAGAAACGAAATATGGTTTGTTCTATAATTTGAAGGATCAGAAGGTCATTGTTAGCACCAATTCTCAATTCTTGAAAGAGGATTATATATTAAACCCCAGCCTTGGTCCCATGTGATTCTTAAAGAGTTGACTGGAGAGACACCAGTACAGTCTTCTACGATACCACGAGTATAGAATAATTCACCACTTGTCGTGAGTACACATCTACAGGAAGAGCTTCATCGTAGTGGTAGGGTGATTCGTCTATCCGAGAGGTATACGCTTTTGGGTGAGTCATATGACAAAATTCTAAAAGAGCAGGATACTAAATTCTGTAACTATAAAGAGGCACTTCCGTACAAAGATGCGGATCTTTGAAAAAATGCTATGAAATCTGAAATGGACTCTATGTACTCCAATCAGGTCTGAGAACTTGTAGATCCAACTGATGGGGTAAAACTCATTGGGTGCAAATGAATATACAAAAAAAAAGAAGAACAGACGGGAAAGTTGAAACCTTCAAGGCTAGACTTATTGCTAAAGGGTTCACTAAAAAAAAAAAGATCGATTATGAGAATTTTTTTTTGTCAGTAGCCATGCTTAAGTCTATCCGAATTCTCCTATCCGTTGTCGCACATTTCGATTACCAGATTTGAAAAATAAATGTCAAGATGGTTTTCCTTAACGAGAGTCTTGATGAGTGCATTGATATGGTGCAACCAGACAGGTTCATAGCAAAGGACCAAGAGCACATATTGTGCAAGCTTAAGAGATCCATTTATAGACTTAAACAAGTATCGAGGTCGTGGGATATTCAATTTGATCAGGCAATTAAGAGTTTTGGCTTTGATCAGAGTCCTGATCAGTCATGTGTGTACAGGAAGCACGATGGTAGCGTAGTGGTATTTCTAATACTATACGTGGATGATATTTTACTCATCAGAAATGATGTAAAGGTGTTATCTTCCGTGAAGGTATGATTGTCTAGTCAATTCAAAATGAAGGACTCAGAAGAAGCCAGTCACATCCTTAGGATTAAGCTTACGCGAGATCAAAAATAAAGAATGTTAGCATTATCTCAGGTGACGTATATTGACTTGATGTTGGCTCACTTTAGCATGCAGAATTTTAAGAAATAATTTCTTCATGTCAGGCACGAAATCACTCTATCCCGGGATCAGTGTCCTAAGACACCTAAGGAGGTAGAGAAGATGATGGACATTTCTTATGTTTCGGCAGTTGGAAGCCTCATATATGCTATACTCTGCACCATACCAGATATCTGCTTTGTCGTTGGCATGGTTAGTAGACATCAGTCTAATCCAGGATAGGAGCACTGGACTGCGGTAAAAAACATTCTCAAGTACCTTAAAAGGATTCGAGACTATATGTTGGTTTTACCAGCCTGAGAGTTCACTACCTTTGGGGTTCACGAATTCTGATTTCCAAATTGATAAAGATTTAAAAAATTTCACCTCTAATTATGTGTTTATCTTGGGAGGTGGAACCATAAGTTTAAAGAGTGTGAAGCAATATTGCATTATGATTCTACTATAGAGGCCGAATATGTGGCAGTCAAGGAGGCCGTTTGGCCTAGGAACTTCCTAATAAACTTGGATGTTGCACCTTCGGTACGATCGGATATTAAACTTTATTGTGATAATAGTGGAGCAGTTGCTAACTCAAAAAAATCACGAGTTCATAAGAAGGAAAAGCATATAGAGCGTAAGTATCGTCTCATCTGGAAGATCGTGCAGCGTGGAGACATTGTTGTGTGCCAAATTGCATCGAGAGATAACCTTGCAGATCCTTTTACAAAAGTATTAGCAGCGAAGACGTTTGATATGCATACAGAGGGGCTTAGTGTCAAGTGTATGTAGGCATAACTTGTGGTACAAGTGGGAGATTATTAGGATAATATACGAAAAACTGTGCCTTTTTGTATATATTTTATTATTTATTCAATAAAAATTTATTTTAATGAGAATCTAAATGATAATGAATACTTCTATATATTATTTATATTTATGCAAGTTCGTCATTTATTCGTGTCGAATATTTGATTCGGTATGTAGAGTTTGGCTTACATACTGAAGATCGAATTATCGGCTCTGACAGAATATTTTATTAAAATTCACAGTCTAGATGTAATTGGACAAACTATTGGAACGACTGTAATACATTATTTTAGTAGACTTGTCTTGGTTACGATGAACGGTTTGAATTTTAAATTCAAAATTCTGACTTAATGTGTTAGTACACTCGGAGTGTATTGAGTAAGATCATCGAGGTAATTAGTTTTCTACTGACTGTAATAAATTAATTTACAGCTTGTATAACTATATATTGCTTAAATTCTTAATTTCGAAGTATTTATTAAACGTGTGTATTTAGTGTACGACACATTGATTCACCAATAGGTGAGATTTCTATTGAGGTCAACAAGACCGGTGAGTTGGGTGTCGACACTCCGTGTTCGACGGATAATATTATACTGACGAAAATTGCATCCGATTCAGGTTGATGATACTCCCTTGGGCCTGCTTATAGTTTGATTATGTCAAATCCTGCAGATAAATTTTTAATTTGGCATAACAATAAGTTAAGCAGAGGGGTACTCAAGGTTTAGAGATTGATCAAACAGGATTGCCGGTAATCTAATTTGATTTTTGGGTATCTGTAATCTTAAATGTGAGAAGATAATTAAGTATTTAATAATTAGAAATTCAAGATATAATCGAGATAAGGTCGGGGGTTCAATCAAGGCTTTTAATGAAATAAGTCTTCACTCGTGAAAAAAAAAAAATCTAACTCAGAACTTGAGTTAGTGGCATTCGATTTTTTACACGATTAACGCGTACCATATACTCCCTTTGTAGAAATTTTGCAACATGTCTCATACCTCCTTAGCCGTAGTTGCACTCGAGATCTTTTCAAAAACAATATCGTCTACAGTTTGGTAGAGAAAGAATAAGGCCTTCTTATCCTTATTTCTGTTGTCTCTTAAGTTGTCCTTCTGGACTTGAGAGAGTGTTGTTGCTGCATATTGATCCACTGGTTCTACATATCAAAAATCAACAGCCTCTGATAGATCCTGAAAATCGAACAATGCCTTAATCTGGATACACCATTGACCAAAGTGTTTTTCGTTGAATCTCGAAAGTTGAGGTTGAATTGATCCGTTTGTCGTTGGACACTGCTTACAAGCAATCTAAGAAAAAAACATAGACCAACTAGAACACTGGATGATTCCAGCTCTGATACCAAAGGCAGGAAATCAAAAAAAATGTGACTTTTTAATTTTCACAACAGGATCAACAAAGACAACAGTAGAAAAAAACTTAGAAAGAAGAAAAGACTTTTATTTGAGAAAACTGGTGATACGAAACAATAAGCACTACACCTATTTATAGGTGATTACATACTCCTACAAATACTCCAATAAACTCTAACGTCTTCCCAAAAGAAAAGTTCAATATAACCTATTTTTAAGGCACAACTTGACTCACTAAACCAACTGGAAACAAACTAACAAAACATCTGCAAATAGTTATAGATTTATTCAAACTAACATGACTCAGTATTAACAAAAACAAATACTAACAGTTTGAGTTTAAATGAAATTCTAACAAAGTAACTCTATAAATATGCTAAAAGTTTACTAAATACTAATAATTAAGAAGCTTTATTTAATTTGTGATATACTTATAATAAATGATTAATTATTAAATAATGCAAAAAAATATAACTTTATAAAATGAGTGAGAATTATGTCTGTAAATGATTTCATTCATATAAAAAGAAGGTGGATAAAAGAAAAACGATCATTCATGTAAAAAGAAGGGTGCATAAAAGAAAAACGACAAGACGAGGGGTGGCAAAGAAGAGTGGAAGTCATGAAAGGGGTTGGGACTGTTGGAGAATTTTAATAATTTTGACAACCATAAGCACAATATTTTTTTTTAATTAAAAGTGGGCAATTGTTGGAAAGTTTTAATAAAATAAAACATCTTTTATATTATTATTTATTGTTATGCATCATTAGAGTTTTAAAATAAAAATTATTGAATCTTCACGCGGAGAGAAATATCAATTTTAAAATAATGATTATACGCGTCCCAATCTCACAAATCATATCTTTCAAACTTTATTTTATTTTTATATTCATTATTTTTTTAATATTATTTTAATTTTTAAAAATAAAAATAAGTGAGTTTTATTCTAATAGGGACTCCAACTCAACGAGAGAGGGGCCGTGGTGGTAGATGGCAAAAGAGCAGTTTTATTCTAATAATGAAAGTTTTTTTTTAAGTTTTTTCTTCTTTTTCAAATCAAATAATAAAAAATAAGTAAAATATTTTAACGAAAGATATTTTATGTTGAAACAAACCGAGCCTAAAGATAAAAATAACAAGAATAAGACAATGTTCCTGTTTGTGATGTTTAAAAAACTTGATTTTTAAGAGATTTAATTTTTTATACAAAGGAGAAACAAAATTGTTTGAAATAATTTGTTTAGGATATTTTTTTTATTGAAATATCTAATATGCCTTTACTTTTTGGATTTAAGCTATAGTATTTGAAATAATAGTGTTAGGATAATATACTAAAAATCGTGTATTTTTTATATATTTTATTATTTATTCAATAAAATTCTATTTTAATAAAAATTTAAATAAGAATGAATATTTATATATATTATTTATATTTATGCAAGTTCGCCATTTATTCGTGTCGAATATTTGATTCGGTATGTAAAGTTTGGTTTACATACGAAAGATCGAATTATCGGTTACGACAGAATATTTTATTAAAACTCACAGTCTAGATGTAATCAGACAAACTATTGGAACGACTGTAACACATTATTTTAGTAGACTTGTCTTGGTTACGATGAACGATTTGAATTTAAAATTTAAAATTTAAAATTTAAAATTCTGACTCAATGTGTTAGTACACTCGGAGTATATTGAGTAAGATCATTGAGGTAATTAGTTTTGTACTGACTGTCATAAATTAATTCACACCTCGTATAACTATGTATTGCTTAAATTCTTAATTTCGAAGTATTTATTAAACGTGTGCATTTAGTGTACGTCACATTGATTCACCAATAGGTGAGACTTCTATTGGGGCCAACAAGACCGGTGAGTTGGGTGTCGACACTCCGTGTTCGACGGATAATATTATACTGACGGAAACCGCATCCGATTCAGGTTGATGATACTCCATTGGGCCTGCTTATAGTTTAATTATGTCAAATCCTGCAGATAAATTTTTAATTCGGCATATCAATAAGTTAAGCAAAGGGTACTCAATATTTAGAGATTGATCAAACAGGATTGCCGGTAATATACTTTAATTTTTGGGTATCTGTAATCTTAAATGTGGGGAGATAATTAAGTATTTAATAATTAGAAATTCGAGACATAATTCAAAAATAAGGTCGAGAGTTCAGTCAAGACTTTTAGTGAAATAAATCTTGACTCATGTAAAAGTAAATCTAACTCGGGGCTTAAGTTAGTGGTGTTCGATTTTTTATACGATTAGCCCATACCTTTTTTTTTCGTGGTCCCTCACGTAGTCCGGGTTTGCACTCTCTAGTTTTATCAGGATGGTTTTTAGAATCCTGACGTTCAATTTGATTAATGGTTTAACGGTCGAATTGATCAAAATTGAATCAGAACTTGCGAGAATATTTTTGTCCATGTGGCACATAAATGGGACCTAGGGTTTTAAACCCTAAGCTACCCCTTATTTATTCAGTAGCCACGCCGCCAGCCCAAACGCCTTCCTGATCCTCTCCTTTTTTCTCTCCAAAGATCTCTCTCTCTTTCCTCAATTATCTCTCTCTCTCTATCTTATATATGTTTATATATAAATGTTGCTTTTCTATTTTTTTGGAATACACGCAGTGAGAGCAACTGAGAGAGTAAGAGATATCTAATGATATATATATATATATATATATATCTTATATTCGTTTCGGTGAAAAACTGAAAAGAGAAATAGAAAGATTGAGAAATTGTGAACTCATTTTGTGTGAGTTCTATTTTTTCAAGGAGAAATTGGTGGAGAAAAATAATATTTTATTTTTCAGGATTGGAATATGAGAATTTGGTGCAGAGACTCGAAGAATGATCATAGCTCACATTACGTTCTTCAAGACGTGCAAACGGGATATACGTAAGAAGATCACCAGGTCGTCTCAACGGTATTTTTGCTATCACAGAGATCGTCCTACCAGATCTCTTTAGGTATAATTATTTTCCGCACTTTTATACCTGTTCATCGTATTTTCTTTCTACGTATGTGCATCGAGATCTCCGGAACCCAACAAATCCATACCATAAATGGTAAAGTAAATCTTTTCCAAATTAAAAATACATTCAAGTTTCACATTCCCACTCGGACTGTAGCCACGTAGGTGGGGACAAAGTGTCTAAAAAATATATTTTTGAATGTTTTTTTCTATTTGAAATTTCCAACTTGCAAGCAAAAATGTTGGGCATTCATAATCTTATGGTTGGTTTTTGAGAAGATTATCCAGAAGAGAGAGATTTTAAACGCAGACATCTTTGTTAAATACATACTAAATGCATTATAATACGTTTATACGATGTATGATTATTTGTACATTGTTGTGCTAAAGAGACAGAATAAATTCAAACAAACAAAGAGACATAAATTTACGTGGTTCGACAAATTTTTTACGTCCACGAAAAGTGAATTTCAATATGGAGGAGAAATAAAATACAAAACAAATACCAACTCTCAACTCCCAAAAAATTCTTTGTTACAATCTCTCTTCTCTTTGCACCTCATATACAACACCAGAATCTTCCATATATATATAGGAGATGCAAGAGTACTATGCATATGGTGGCTGATCTTGTAAATCAACAAAAGGGGCTTGAACAAATCCAATATCTTACATTGTCAATGATTATGGGCTAATTTGGTTGGTGATGATATGAGCCAATGAAGTCAAATTTCTACAATCTTTACATTAGTGAGAATTCATCTCCAAAATAAATTAACGCTGCCATCAGATGCGTTCTAAGACACCGTATGAACCCGTAGGTGCTCAGATATCAGAATCAAACAAACTCATAAATTTCTAGTATCATCATAAATGAAAGTTAAAAAATATCTAGAACCACCAAGATAGGGTACTTGAGCTAGTTCCTATACATTTGTATGAACTAGTTTACAGTCGTTCTGTTTTAAAAGTCCTTGCTATTTTATTTTTGAAATTGACTTTTCTTTGATTCCCAAAAATGCAATTCTCACAAAATCAAGATCAACTATGTGACGCCCCAAAAATTGGTTTGTCAAGAGACGTAATTATAGTACATAGAATTATTCTAATATCAAACATAACTTAATATTTATCATACCATAGTAGTATTTAGAGTTTTCAACACTTGTACAACTTGTTTAAACAGTGTATTACATTCCGACAAAAATTTAAAAGATTATAACATTTAATCTAATTTTCTGGCGTTGCCGCCACATTCTCATGTGAACCATGGCTCCACGTATTCTTCGACGAATTCCTCTGCCGTTGCTTCGTCTTCATGTCCTAGCATGAAACACCATGAGATGTAAAGGCTAGAAAGAAACTCCCAAAAATCCTACATTTCTAATACATAATACACAGCAGTATATCTAAAACAATGCATGATTATGCATGATAACAAAACTCTAATTCATGACAAGGATTCCTTTATTCCAAAAGGATCACACTACCCGAACACACAAGCCATCCCGATCCGATCCCCCATAGGTAGCTCTATGACTCACAGCAAGCTAGATACTCAGCCGGTTCATACGAGTCATCGACTTGAACCGATCATTAGGCTTCCCACGACTTTTACAACAAAACACCCAGAGCATCACGATCTGGTTCCCCATGGGTAGCCTATGACTCATAGCGGGTTAAATAGCCAACTGGTTCATACGAGCCCCCGACTAGAACCAATCTTAAGACCCACTTTATCACACTATAACTCGTAGCAAGTTACGTACTCCACTAGTTCATAAATGCCCCAAGGGCTGTGGGGTTCAACCAGGCTAAGAGTCTGAACTCAATTTGTTACCGACCTTACCCCGTTACCACCGCTCTAAAGGATCCTAATGGAGTGACCCGTGTTAAGTTCATAAGTCAGACTCAGTGCACCAAAGTAACAACCGTATCCATCACAAGGTTATATCATGGAAGGGAAACCAATCCAATCTAATAACAAGAAACATACCCAAGTCACAAATTATGTGAACTTGTCAAACACAACAAGGTTACGTCAAGAATCAAACTTAGCCAAGCTAGACACAAGGTTGATACCCCAACTTAAGACTTAGAACATGCATGATAGATGTTTTTGTCACAAGTCAAAAGTTCATAAAATATTTATCATAGTCATACAAGCTCATTAATAATCCTGGATGATATTGAAATGAAACAAACATGACATAAGAGTACGTAATGACTTAAACACAATACTTTTCATTAGAACACATATTTTTAAATTTTTCCACATTGATTCAAAAATACTTTAAAAATAATAAACCTCAATGGAAAATTCTGAAAATTTACAAAAAGTTATATTATTGTGTTACCTAAACTTGTCATGAAGGAGACGAGAACTAGTTGTGAATAAAGAAGGGCTTAACAATTCATGTAAACGTTTTTGTCGAAAGAGGAGCCTATTTGGGAGAAACTGAATATCTCGAAATCTACTCAACGAAAATGAGTTTTATCAATTTTGGGTAAAACTAAACCCACATACCTTTCTTTCCATAGGTGGCTCAACTCAAGGGGAGTTTTCTGTAATATTCTATAAATGTTCAAAGTCGACTATTTTGCAGCATCACTATCACAGAAATTTCAAAAATGGCATAGGGGTTCAAAACTAAATTTTTAGGTCAAAGTAAAAATCACACACATTGAAGACATCTTAAAGTAAGTCTTTTTGAAACATTTTTTGATTTTAATAAACTTTTCTTACCACGAAAATTCATAAGGTGGCTTAAAAACTACATTGTTTTGAAGAAATTTCAACATTCACACACAATCATCATACTTCCCCTATTCTAGCACATTCAAGACTTGTCTAAACACATCATAAAAATAAAAACATATTCATCATAAGGCACCAATTATCTCTTACATTATTTGTTCTTTTTCTTAGATCATTGAAATTTTTTCCTAGAACATGATTTCTTACTTTTCTTTCTTGTTCTTTTGGTTCATCTTCATTCTTGTTCAAACTTCTTTTATCTTAGAGAGTGTTAGAGATAAGAAGATAATATTATGAGAGAAGTGAAGAGTCTTAAGAAGTTTCTTACTTTGTTGGTCTTGATCTAGAGAATCAAGGACTTAACTTTAGTTCTTCCTCTTTTCCTTCATTTCTTCTTCTTTCTTTTCTTCTTTTCCTTTTCTTCTATTCTTCTAGCTTCTTTCTTGGCTAAATTCTTAGTGAGGGAGCGAGTGGAAAACTTGGTTCCAAGTGTGGGAAAGAGGGTCTATTTATAGGAAATGATGAAGTGTGGTTCTTTCCAAAAAAATTCAAGATTTTATTTTCTTTTTCTTTCTTTTAATTGTTTTCTCATTTGTCACTTCTTCATGATGGTTATTTTGGAAAGAAATCTTCCTAAAGAGGTACATGATGACTTAATTGTGATGGTTTCCATACTTTGGAAGAGAATTTCCCATGATGAGAAAAAAAGATTTGGGAAAAGTCTTCCTATGGTCTTTTCAAGTTACTATTCTTTCTTATTTTTTTTTTTTTAATTTAGTTATTTCATGTATTTTTCTCCTTATGAGATATACACATGTGTATGTATTTCTATTTATGTGTAAAAATAATTATTCTTTATTGGGTAGAAAATCTATTTTTAAGTCTCTCTCTTTTGTTCATCATTTTCCTATTTCATTCTTTCTTCCTTCACTTTTATCTTCTAAATTGTCATGTTATACTTTTTTTTCTCCTTATTAGGTGTATTTATGTGTATATGTATTTTTTACAAGTATTCAATCATGAGATAAAAATGAGTGGTGTGTGGAAGAAAGATTACTTCTAGTTTGGGTTAAATGTCCCACAAGGTTCCTAACATGTCTTTCTTTCTTCTTTTTTTTTTCGTTTTTTTTTTATGTCAAATCGACATTCTCTCTTGGAGGAGAGAGAGTGGGCTGGCCAAGGGGTGTTTGGTCATTACATAATTATTATTTTTTTAGTTTTTATAATTAAGAATTTGACGTGGGCCCCATTTTGGTTTTGAATTTATTTTTTTAGATTTTTTAAAATTTTCATGGGTTACTTATTTAATTGGGCCATGAATTATTAATTTGGATTTTAAAAACTAATTTGGGACTAATAATTTAATTCATGAGTTATTGGGCTTAAAATTTCATTTTTGGTCCTAGCCCATAATTTCTCTTTTGGTTTGTTTATTTGCTTGATAAATTGAAAGACTAAATTTTCCTCTTTAGTACCTAAGTTCATTAGATTGATTTATGAGATTCTTTTTCTAGCATCATTAGGGTTTATAGAAGTTCAATCTAGGGTTATGAAAACCCGGGTCTTTACAAACTAACTGCAACTCTAGTAGCTTCTCTTTGGTCACCATCACTTTCATTCATTTTCACTCAAGTGGTCAAGTTTTGTACGCCATGTTGATGTATTGACCTTTGAAAATGCCACTGCAATGTTGGTATATGTACTTGAGAATATGTACAGTGTTCTCTCATTTTTACCTCAAGCCATAACCAATGACCCATTGCTCATCTTTCAGGAGTCCATTTCAAAGAAGTCACAATATCACTAGTTGATAGTTAGTCTACTGAGGCCAAATTTCTTGTTAGACTAAATACATGTTTAACATCCTTGAGATTCAATATTATACCATGTTTTTAATGATTTGTACATTACTCTTGTTGAGGATCTAGCAAGAAACTTTTGATCAAAACACAAATAATAGAGAAATAAGAATAATCACACAGAATAGATCAGGAACAATCACACTCGGATTTACGTGATTTCTACGACTACGGGGAGGAGATAAATCAATCCACCGTATACAAATATAAATTACAATCACTCGCTCACGCCTCTCTCTTTCTATCCCTCTAGCTTCTCTCTCTCAAGAACGGCTGAACAGTGTGTAGAAATCGCAAAAGATGGGTTCTATATATAGGATTCTGAAATAAAAAACCCTAGTCGCGTGACATAAACCTGATCTGTTGCGGAACGTGTAGACGTTTTATCCAACGTCCGAATGTGCGTCTGGATGCTCAAAGCTGCGTTCGAACGTAAGTTTCTCGAGAAACCACTGGTCGCTTGCGTTCGGACGCACGTCCGGGCGTAATGTTCCCGAGACTTAAAAGAGATTCTGCCTTTGGGCATTCGGATGCGCCCTTCCTGTTGGAGTTTTTATTTAAAACCAATATCAGACATTTTATATTATTTTTAAATAATATAATAGATTGAGTTAGTCCATTTATATCTGTATTTGTGGAAAAAAATTATTTTAATTATTTATAATTAATATAAAAAATACCGGTAATTATACACAGTAGAAATTCTCGTATGTAGAGCTTGATTTACTTACAGAAGATTAAAAGTTCAGTTTTTGCATAATTATTTTAATTCTAATTCACAACTTAGATAGGATTGACATCATATTTGTATAGTTGCAAACACAATTTGAGTGATTTAACTTAATCACGTGAATTTGTTCGATAATTCAAGGGAGATTGTATTTGGTACACCAGGAATGTATTGAACATGACTAAATGTGAAATTAAAGTTCATATACTGGCATGATTGAGTTTACACAATTTCACGATTTGCTCGAGAGTTTATAGATTCTAAATCCCGAAAAATATTGAATACAGGCGTGTTTTAATATTTTATTATTTTGAATTACTTACGGGCGAGATTCAATCTTATTATTTCAATAGACCCTGTAGTTTGGGTAATAAATATTAGAATATGATCAGTTTCATTTTTCGGAGGAATCCGTGTCCAGAATAATTCTGAATTGTAATATTTTTTTGATAAATTTATAAGTTTTGTTGCTACCAGTAAATCTGATCAGTGAATTATTAATTTAATCCAGTAGTATATCAAAGAAGTTGAATTTGGTAATCAAGGATTTTAGATGTTAGTGAAATTAAATTGTCAGTAATTAAATTTTACTAAGCAGGTATTGGAAACTTAACACGGAGAATCATATTATTTACTATATAACTCGGTAAATAACGACTCTTATCATAATGATATGAGATTATTAAATTAGAGTGCAGTTGTAATTATTAAGTGAAATTAATTACAATTAAAAGAATTAGAAATATATCATGGGGTTCTGATATATAATTTTTTAATTCTTTTGAAAGCCAATTTAATTATTATTATTGGGTCCCTAGTGTAGTCCATAATTACAGATCAGGTCCCCCTCCTCTATAAATATGAGCCTTATTATGAATTAGGGTTAAAAGAACTCATATTGTAGTTGACGACTAGGGTTTTAGTCAGAAAAGTGAGAGAGAGGCAGCGGCCAAATTGTTTACCACCCACCAAACTCTTGCTGATCGGGCATTAGGATCATACACCAGAAAATCCAAAGAGTTGTAGTCCTAATTCAAACCAACTGGAATTAGAAGGTACATTTTTGAACCCCAGGTAATCATTTAATTAATCCGTATTAATGATCTAATCTAAGATTCGTAGACAGTTTTCCACAGAATCCAACAATTTTTAGGAGGGTGACTATGCCGAGTTCGTTCAGACTAGGCTTATGCCTCGGTTCTCGAAAGACATCTCTATTCCTAAGCCTGAGTTTGCAGGCCCATCAACTGGGGTTTGCATTCCTCCTCCCGAGGGAACTGTTAGGGCAGGTGTGATTGGTCAGGATGGAGAGTTTCCCGATATCCCTCTTCACATCGATCGTGTGGGCAGAGACAGAGTCATGTGGCGTCATGACCTAGAGCTTTCGAGTCAAGGGGATTTTCCATTTTTCCCTCAGACTAGCTCGGTGAGTTGCATGCTTTAGTTGTTCTTACATTCACCTTTGATTTTTCCTACTTTCTTTATGTCTTTACCGTAACTTGCAGGTTCCTCGCTCCTGGACACAGAAGGCCCATAACGCCATCAATTCATTGATGGCGTTCATTCGTTAGCGAGAGGTTGTATTTAGTGCACCTTATTCTTACAGCGTAGTATGGGATGTGGTAAGGCTTCCTTTAGCTAATCTTTTTTCTCTAGGATTTTCAAAATACTAATGATCTCCATTGTTCTTCTTTCCATAGGTTAGCGCTTCTGCCCGTCCTCTAGGTCAGCCGTCTCGTCAACCTATTTCTTCTCCGGGGGTGGGCACCTCTCGAGTCAGGGCTTCCTCATCTTCTCGTCCATGAGCTTCTATCTCATTATCAAGGAGTGGCGGTATTGTTAGACTTTCTACATCTTCTACGGCAGCTAGCGAGGAGACGTTGGAGATGATGCCCTTGCGACGTATTACAAGGATAACCATGAAGAGAGGTTGTTAGTGATTCAAGTCTTTCTTTACTTTACTTATTTTGAAAACATTTGTATGAACTTTGCTTTTTGAGGCACTTTTTATGATTAGTGAACCTTCTAGATTTTTACTTGTTTTATTTGAATGAATGTCGAATTAGGACTTACAATTACTCAAATGATGATAAAAGATGACTCACAAAGAAACCTAGAGAAGATAGACTTGGTAAGAAAACCGCTCGTCCTGACCTGGTGCTTGCCTACAGGGGCGGACTAGCCTTCGGGGCCCGAGCCCAGATGGCCATGCCGAACCTCTGGGCTATTGTAGACACCTAATTTTTTTTGGCCCTAATACTTAAGCCCGTTAGTATGATGCGATCCCGATGACGAAAATTTAAAGTGTGGTACGTCGATTATCAAGTTTCAAATTCTAGAAATCGAGATTTACCGAAACTCCGTTCAAGCCCTAATCGTCCGATTTCCTAATTTTTAAAAAAAAACCCTTAATTCTATTTTAAACCAAAAATACCAACCCAAACAAGTCTTTAAACTCAAAAACAAAGTTTTAAACAAGAAATAATTTTAAACCCTAAAAAATCATTTTTTGACCAAAAAATCTATTTTTTTACCTAAAAATACCCAAAAATTTGAAAATACACCCGCGCCACCCCGTATGCTAGTCTGACACAAAAGCCGTGTGGATTTCTCTCTATTGGCAAGTCCGGCACCCCCAAAGGGCCGGTCCGAATTTTTTCCCGGTCTTCTGTTTCACCTTTTGTTCCGCAAACCCTAGTCGTTGTGCATGGTTTTTGGCAACTCTCCAACTTTGGCAACTTTGGCTCGAGATTCTCTTCTTTACCTCTATATAAGCAAGTCTAAACCTAGAACTAAAGGATCCCAATTTTGAGCCACCAAATCCTTACTTTTGACAACTTCCATCTCCAACACTTTAGCCTCCCTAACTTAGAAATTCTAAAAATTAAGAATTCTTCGAAGTTATTTTTCATCAAACTTAAGAACATAACATTCAATTAAAGTGAATGTCAAGTCCCGCCCAGAACACCAGGCACGGGACCTGAGGAGGGGATCAACATACACATCATAATACAACTAATGTCTTCAAGGCTTCATTCTTTCCATACACAATCTCGTACAAGGGTCTATAATTATTTTTTCTTCGTAACATAACCCCAAGTTAAACACATGGGCCCAAAGGCCACAAGTTTCATTAATATAAATTGTTACATACCAAAACATAAATAAAAGGGATTACAACCCTTGACACATATTTTTCCCAAACACGACTCCATGTTGCCTATGTTCATAGTGGACCATTCTGGACTCAGTTTCGTCTTTCAGACTTGTCAAAACAATCTGTGTGGGGGTGACCTAACATCCACTTGCTCACCAATCACTAACAATAGTTATTATAAATATCACAATGAATTGAAAAATAGTTTATGACTTTGAAAACAAGCTTCAATTTCACAAAGATATGTTTTTATGTAAAAGATTCCAAACTTCTCAACCTTTCATAAATCACCTCTTAAAAGAGGGTTTTCAAAGCATCATTCATTTCATAAAAGGTTTCCCAATCATCGTTCCATAATCACCTCATAGAATAGGGTTTTAAATACCGTTCATCTTACTTAGTAGTGAATATCAAGATTTTATCATTTCTATAGAATTTCCAAACTAAACTATTTTCATAGCTAGTGGTTGTATTAACCTCCCAACTAGGAGTTGTTGCAGTACTGCGTTCTCGAATATCCCGCCTACTTATTGGACATGGCTAATGATCATTCGACGGACCACTTAACAATGCTCTGTGGTAGAACTAAACTCAGTCACACCGTGGCATATACCTAAT
>JAUTBS010191819.1:0-11818 GCA_032361285.1 Aequorea victoria | reverse complement strand
AGAGAAAGAGGGAGTGTGCTGGACTTTGAGAGAAAGAATGAGGAGTACGTGAGGGATAAGGGAGAAAGGAGAGGATATGCTTTAAAAATGGGAGGGTGGCAAATCCTGTGAAATCAAATCCCATATTTTCTTCCCAATCTTATCTCCTTCAATCTTCAAAGATAGGGGCATATCTTCTGCTATCTTTAACAAATTTTTCTATCAATTTTTCTAATTAATAATATTATATTTTATTTTAAAATTCTAAATTTTTTCATTTTAATTAGTATCAACAAAACCAATTTCTTTAATTGATTAATTTTCTAAATAATTATTTTTTCTATTCATCGTATTATTAATAAGTTAATTTAGTTAATTAATTTCATTAATTATTCCATTTAATTATTTTAGTTTTAATTAATTAATTTATTTATTAATAATTAGTTTAAAAATTATTAATTATTACCGGGCTTTACAATAAGGAATTCTCTTTTAGGAGAGGTGGACTTGGTCTGACGGCTTTCTTTGGGCATATATAGATACTGGGATCATAGCAAGGAAAAATGGTGTGGATATAGTTCATATTCTGAGAGGGTGAGTTCACGTGGTTTGACAATGGATTAGTGGTTACATTAGGTTTGACTGCTGTTGGGGGCGGAATCGCCTTGTTGTCGATGAAATCCTGAATCTTATGCCGAAGTCTTTGGCAGTTGTTGATTGCATGCCCATTCCCCTAATGGTAGGCACAGTATAACCCATGGTTAAATACGATAGGGAGTGGGTCGAGAAGAGGTATTGGGTCGAGGGGTTAAATATGTCCTCTCTCCACCAATCTAGGGAATAAAGTGGAGACTGGCACACTTAGCGGAGTGAATACCCTCCTCGAAAGTTTGGATGCATATGATGGGCTAACTTGACTTTGTTAAGGATTGAGAAGGTTAACTTCCACACCCTTTGACACATTATTTTAATGAGGGTTACTGTTGGCTTTGTTGGTTGGGTAGTTGTTTTGATTCAGATAAGGCCTTCTAGGCTTCTGACTTGGGCTAGCTTCTATTCTCTCAATCTCCTTTTTCTGGAGTGCATCCTCAATTTGGATTCCTGTATGAAATAGCTGCTCGAAAGTCATGAGTGGCTGAGTGATCAGGTATTTCCTGAACTGGGATTGTAGGTTCATTACCACCACTCAGACCTGTTCTTTCTTTGTTGGTCGGTTGGTCATCTTTGCAGCCTTGTCCCTCCAGCGGGTCAAGAAATCCACAAAAGATTCCCTGACGTTCTGTTTGGTGGTTTCCAATTTCCATGCTATTACGTCTAGCTGGACATTGTAATTGTACTGCCCGATAAATGCAGTGGTGATGTCTTCCCAATTCTTAGTCCTAGTGCCTTTTAGAGATAGAAACTATCGTTGGGCAGCTCCTAATAGGGACCTATGGAATAATTGCGCCTTCAGCTAGCCATCAATTCCCATAGGGGCCAAAATACTAACATACATTCGCAAATGGATCTGGGGGTCCTCGGTGCCATCAAATTTTTTCATGTCTAGAATCTTAAATTTATTGGGCAACTTGCCATCAGGGAAGAGGCAAAGACCTCTGATGTCTAGCATATAATCATCTACCCATTTGGCCTTTCTCAGAACTTTCTCCAGCCTATCAATCTTGTCGGAGAGCAGGGCTTTTCTGGCTATAGTAGGATCTACTACAGCTGTCGTAGCTGCTGCAGCTACAGGTATAGCGGTGACTGGTCCAACTCCAGGCAAGTTTACACCATTCTCATCCCAGACACAGTTCTCGGCTATCTCACCCTGTGGAATTCGCACAACCTGATTAACTTGGACTGTTTGAATATCTACTTGCCATTGAGACTGGGCCTACGTTTGATTCTGTAGTGTAAGGGTCATGCCCTCCAAATCTCTTTGCATTTTTTCAAGGGTTCTGATCAAGGCAACATCGGTATCTTCATCTCTTGCCATCGCTGCATTTTCTGCGTCGAGATCTAATCTCCGACGTCATCCACTCGGTGATCTAGTCCAGATAGGTGTGACACTAGGACTCGATGGAGCAATGATGGCTCCTAATAGATGGAGGAGAGAGGAGAATTCATCAAATCCTAACGTGATTCCATTGAGATCTGGGATGACCTCGTAGAGAGAATAAAATCTAGAGCGACAGAATTACGACAAAGCAGAGATAGTAGAGAATGCATTGAGCTTTAGCTCGATGAGAAAGGACTTCAGGATTTTCAAGATCTTGGGTAAGAGCAAAGGGTGCGGTAATAAAACCCGACTTAAACTAAAAAAAAAAGAGAAACATTGAGCCTTAGCTCGACATCGAAGGAACTTAGGATTTCTTCGGAGTAACTCGAGCAAGAAAAACAAAGAGTGCGGGAGATAAAACTTGGCTTAAACTAAAAAAGAAAATGTTGAGCCTTAACTCAACGTCTAAGAAAAGGGTGCGGGTAAAACCTAACTTAAAAGAGCGTTGAGATTGCCTCAATGCCACGGGATTTTCGAAGATACCAGAGAGAAAAGGAAAAGGTGCGGGCGAAGGTCGGCTTATCCATCGAGATTCTAGATCTCTATGGCAAGAAGAAAAAGGGTGTGGGTGAAACCCGAATTATCCGTCGAGTTTTTGGATCTCTATGGTAAGAAGAAAAAAAAGGGGTGCGGGCGAAGGTCGGCCTATCCGTCAAGATTCTGAATCTGACCTGCAAGAAGAAACAATTGTGCAAAAAAAACACGACTTATCCATCGAAATTATGGATCTTTACGAGAAAAAAAAAGGGTACGGGCAAAGCCCAACTTATCCGTCGAGATTTTAGATCTCTACGGTAAGAAGAAAAATAAGGGGGCATCGAAAAGTCTTGACATCTAATAGGGTGTCACGGGCGTACCGATCTTAGAGGGTGTGTCGAGATTTCCATCGCCTCAACACCTCAGGATTTCCTTAGAAGATCCCAGGAAGAAGTAGTGCGGGTGAAACCCGGCTTACTAATAGGAAAAAAGGGTGTGGAGAAGTCTTAACGTCCAAGAGAGGGTCGCGGGCATACCCATCTTAGAGGATGCATTGAGATTTCTATCGCCTCAATGCCTTAGGATTTCCTTGGATGATCCCAAAAAAGGGGTACGGGTGAAACCGACTTACTAACAGCAAACCGGAGTGTCGAGAAGTCTCAACATCCAAGAGGGTGTCGCAGGCGTACCCAGCTTAGAGACTGCGTTAAGATTTCCACTATCTCAACGCCTTAGGATTTCCTTGGAAGATCCTAGATAAGAAGGTGTACGGGTAAAACCCAGCTTACTAACAGAAAAATGGAACGTCGAGAAGTCTCAACGTACAAGATGGGGTCGCGGGCATACCCGGCTTAGACGGTGCATTGAGATTTCTATCACCTCAATAACTCGGAATTTCCTTGGAAGATCCCAGAAAGAAGGGGTGCGGGTGAAACACAACTTACTAACAGGAAAAGGGGATGTTGAGAAGTCTCAACGTCCAAAAGCGGGGGTCGCGGGAATGCCCGGCTTAGAGGGTGCATTGAGATTTCCATCACCTAAACGCCTTAGGATTTTCTTGAAAGATCCCGAAGAGGAAGGGGTGCAGGTGAAACCCGGCTTACTGACACAAAAATGGGACGTCGAGAAGTCTCAACGTCCAAGAGGGGGTTATGGGCGTACCCAGCTTAGAGGATGAGTTGAGATTTCCATCGCCTCAATGCCTCAGGATTTTCTTGGAAGATCCCAGATAAAAAGCGGTGCGGGTGAAACCCAGCTTAACCGAAAAGTGAAACAACTGGTCATAGCTTAACGTGAAAAGGAACTCAGGATTTCTTCAAAGAAACCCGGGCGAGGGAAGAAAAAGAGCGTGTAGAGTCTGGATAAGGTCAACAAAGAAGGTTGGGCTTTAGTCAAACGCCTACGAACCTTGGGACAATCTCGGATGGTCCTGGGAAAGAAAAATATGCACGGGCTGATGAAATCTGGCTCAAAATGAAATAAGAAAGGTTTGGCAATGGCCCAACGACAACGAAACTCAGGACAACCTTAAAGGGTCCAAAAAAAGAGAAAGAGGCACGGGTTGGTGAAATCTAGCTCAAAGCAAAAGGAAAAGGTCGGGCAACAGCCCAACGATGATGAACCTCGGGATAACCTCAGAGGATCCCGGGAAAGAGAAAGATGGACGGGTTGATGAAACCCAGCTCAAAGTGAAAGAAAAAGGTGCGGTAAAAACCCAACGATGACAAATCTCGAGACATTCTCGGAGGGTTCCAGGGAAGAGAAAGAGACACGGGTTGATAAGACTCGGCTCAAAGAAAAAGAAAAAGGTTGGGCAACAGCCCAATGATGACGAACCTCAGGACAACCTCGGAGGGTCCTGGAAAAGAGAAAGGGGCACGGGTTGACAAAGCCTGGCTCAAAGTGAAAGAAAAAGGTCATTCAATAGACCAACGATAACGAAGCTCAAGACAACTTCAGAGGGTTCGAGAAAAGACAAAGAGGCACAAGTTGATGAAACCTGACTCTAAGCAAAAGAAAAAGATCAAGCAACAACCCAACGATAATAAACCTCGAGACAACCTCGGAGGGTCCTAGGAAAGAGAAAGAGGCACAAGTTTATGAATCCCCACTCTAAACAAAGAAAAGGGGTTGGGCATCAACCCAACGACGTGAAACCTCGGGATGAAACCCGACTCTTAAAAAAAGACAAAGATTGGGTAGCAGCTCAACGACGTCAAACCTTGGGATAACCTCGGAGGGTCCCAAGAGAGAGAAAGAGAGGCTTGGGTGATAAAACTTAATTCTAAAAGAAAAGATAAAGATTGGGTAGCAGCCCAACGACATCAAACCTTGGGACAACATGCGAGGGTCCTGGGAGGGAGAAAAAGGGGATCGAGTGATGACACCCAGCTCTAAAAGAAGAAATAAAGGTTGGGCAGCATCCCAACGATGTCAAATCTCGAGATGACCTCAGAGGTTCTTGAAAGAGAGAAAAAGGGGCTCGCGTGATGAAACCCGTCTCTAAAAGAAAAGAAACGAGGAAAGCTACTGTAACCAATCAAAAGCAAATATAAAAGCAAAACACATAACCTAACAAGGTGTTTATCCTAAAAGAAAAGTTCTAAGTGGACTAAATGCAATAAAAAGAGATTTTGTAGTCCAGTAATCGGGTACCTTCTGAATAGAGTCAAGAATATACCTCCTCGACCAAGTAGTACTTGGCTAGGTCAAATAGTACGCAATAATTCTTTTTGCCGCATCCAAAGTGGCATATGGCTAGAAAGCTTGCCTGCTTCTCCCATATAGCCCCGAGACAGTAAACTGCCGGGGTGAAGGGTAGGCAAGCATTTGATTTATTTTTATTTTCTCCTTCCTTATTTTATTTTTAAAAAGTAACTAGTGAAAATAGAAGAAATGAGATAGAAAACAATGTAATGCAATGCCAATACTAATGATAAACTTAAGACGAAAACATTTGAAACATTTTTTGAGTTTAGCTTGCTTTCTTGAGTGATCCCTCGCGTAGTCGCCACTGTGAGGAACCCTCTCGAAAAACGCACCGCCCTCCCTTCTTAAAACAAAACTTTGTTTTTAAAACGCTTTCAATTTTAGGATTTTCAAAAGAAAAACAGAGTTTTATGTTTTGAAAAGAGAACCCCCCAAATGCGTCATTGTTAAAGGCCGCACAATTGGAGTCGCCACTTGATTTTTAATAAAAAACTAAGAAAATAAAACATTCAAGGTACTAGTTTGTCATTATCAGAGATAATAGTCCGGGAACTAGTGTACGAAAAGGGAAGGTGTTAGGCACCCCTCTCACCCGATCAGAAGATCAGCCTCTACTTAATCGTTTCTTTTATTCTTATATTAAGTTTATCAAAAGTAACACATAAAAAATGGGGGTTGAAGAGAGATCATACAAAAGCAAATAATGAAACAAAATTTAACCTAGAACTAAGGTATTCTAAGTATGCTTGCACTTACTTGCATGTTAAAAGGGGATATGGAAACACATCAGTGCACAAAAATGAATACAAAATCATGTTGTTTGATATAAAAAGATGCAAAAATCTACTGGAAAACCACTAGTTTTTAATAGATGGCGCACGCCACCTCGTAACCTGGCGCATGCCACATAAACATTGCGCAAGCCACTTTTGGACTCTATGTAGGTGGCACGCGTCACTATAGCAAGGTGAGCTCGACACTGGAAGGACTAAAAGAGGCTACTGTTTTAACAAAAGAGTGTGTACATGTGTGAAAGTATTTTATACTTGGAAGAAAAGTTACTGGAGAGCCACTGGTTTTAACAAAGGTGGCGCACGCCACTTCTTTACCTAGCGTGTGCCATATGAACATGACGTATGCCACTTTTGGCCTCTCTAAAAGTGGCGCGCGTCACTATAGTAGAGTGAGCTCGACACTTGGACGGTCAAAAGGGGCTACTGTTTTATGAAAACAATGTGTTTGTGTGCGAAAGTGTTCTATATTTGAAAGAAAATAAAGAAATATGGTATTTCATGCAACTGGTTTTCAACATATAGTCTAAAAACTTACGTCGCATGATTTTCTAAGAGGAAACCTATAAAAAAACTACGTTGCATGCTTTTTCTAAGACAAAATGAAAGATACTTGTACAGAAAGTGAAAATAAAGCAGATGAGAATGAGGTCAACGACCTCTTTCTCCCCTTTACTGAACAAACAAAGAAAAAAAAACTAGATAGAAAGAGAGGGATGCCCTACCTGGAATCCTGGTCGAAATAAAAATCTCAAGCAGAAGTGCGGGCGCTATACAATATCTATCCTCAACTGATGCGCGTCCTATTTCGGGGAGCTCTCCGTGCAGTTTTAAATCGTCAAAACTTTGCCGATACAAGGGTTTGTATATTTATTTGGTATTAGTTTGATTCAATTTGATTAGTTCAATTAGCCTTCGGGATCTAGCTTAGGTGTAGAATTAGTCTTCGAGTTTGTATTTCTGTAGAGTATTGGCACTCGTCAGATTAGGGATCCTTGAATCAGAGGGGATAAGGGTCCTATTTTATAGTTTTTTAGGTGAGAAAATTTTCAAAAAGACAGAAGCTTCTTCTTAAGGTAGCGTGCACTACTTGAAAGTGGCGTGTGCTAGGTACGTGGTGGCACGAGCCTGGTGGAGGTGGGTTAAGCCATGTTTAGGTGGCTTAGGGTACATTGGTCATGGCATGGTTAGGGCACAGAAAAAGAGTGGTGTGTGTAGGGTTGGAGAAAGGTGGCGTGCGCCTGGTTGAGAAGATGCACCAAGGGGTGTGTTTAGTATTTTTGATTTTTTGGGTATTTTGGGGTATTTGGGGGTATCATTGTGTATTCCTTGGACTATTGAACTTGCACAGAGTTTCCTTCGACGTAGCTTATGCATGCACTCATTATCAGAAACAAATCGAATAAGCCTATATACGGTTTAGTCAAAATTGAGCTGTCTATAATGAGAAAGAGTTTTCAGTCCCACTCAATTTTGACACCGTTAAGCACTATTACATGTAATTGCTCTAAGGTCAATGAATAACAAGAATGTGTTTTTGAAATGAAGAAATATCATCATTCATGATATCCTAAACACAAATCTAATTTCCTTTCTTAACCCTTTTGAGCCTAACCTATTTGTTTCAAAAATTATTCCAAGGTCACTAATAGATGAGAGAAAATGGTCAAATGAACCTTTACATCAACCTTCATTTTCTAACCAGAGCAATCAAGCCTAGAATGACCACCAATTTTGGTTTAAGAAAAAATCAAATACAAAAAATCAACAACAAAATAATAAAAAAACAAAAAAAATTCTCTTCGAAATGGGGTTGGTTACGGACTGACAGGCGAATAGTGACCTTACAAAAAGAAAATTCCTTTTTAGAATAAAAGTTACCCCTCAGATTAAAAGCCATTTTTTCAATCAAAAAAAAAAAAAGATTAAAAGCCATTTTCTCTCCTAAAAATTACTTACCTCCCAAAACCCAAGATACAATCCAAATAAAGACCTTTCAGATCAAAGATAACGCTCTTATGTGTTCATTGGCCTAAGAGTTGTTACCGTAAGACACTGCGGCATGAAAATGTGGGTGCAAATCTCCTGCGGCTTTGCTTCCTTTATCTCTCCCTTTAAAAAAAACCATGCATGATCCGAGGATGTAGTGAAAACCCGAAAGGGCATTGCAGATAAAAAATGTAGGATTATGGCAAGATACAAAACTTTCGGCACGGTTAAAATCCCGAAAGGGAGCCATAGCGCAACAATGAAAAAGCCGACACGGGTCAAAATCCGAAAGGACAGTAGTGGCAAAAAATGACCAAAAAAAATAACAAAAAAAGATGCGAGTACAAATCTGATTAGAGCATTCAGACAAAGATGTCATGAGATTAGTCGACAAGCGACAACATCAGCAGAGACAACAACAATCAAATTTATTGAAGTATAAAGTTACCAGTGTCATGTGGACCAGCGGATATAAATCCAATAAGTCCCTTCCGTGCAAGAAGTTATAACAAGATTTCTATGGATGAAATTGCTAAACATATCATATGCATAGTGTGATAGATATTGTACACTTTAATATTGTACTAATCAACATTGTGCAAGGACAAAAGAATCGGAAAATCAAGAAAATTGTTATCACATATGCATCAGCTGCTCAAACAAGGAAATCAATTTCAAAACTTACCCTTTTTCTTGGAAGAATTATCATCAAGGGCCTTGGGTCGCGGTCGGTACACTCTGAGCCATCTTGAAAAAAAAAAAAGGAAAAAAATTTTATTTTCAAAGCATTCTCAACAATAGTCCTGAAGATCTTTTGAGATTTTTTATTTTTAAATTCACTTTCATTCATTCCTTGGCCACGGTGGTGAAAATAAAGTCTCTTTCATTCTTTGTCCGCTTTTAACAAGTAAAATCAGATAAAGAGGAGCAGTTGTTCATCCCATTTTGCTCCACCCTTTAAAAAAAGATTCTTTTTTGGCATTCAAAGCAAATCGAGCTACAATTCAAAAAAATCTCCTTCAAAAATCCGATCGAGTTCAGCTGGAATAACATTCTCAAAAAATCAGTCGTTTTGATACCAAATCAACATCCACCGGACGACAGAATTTCAAGATAACAGGTTTGGTCTTGAAATAGTTACTAAGTACCAAATCATATTCATGAATGAGGTAAGACCATTTTAAAGTTCTTTTCTTTCATAAAAAATCATTAAATACGTGCTTCACAACTAAAATGTTGAAGCGTGTGCATTCGATAATTTTTATAAAAATTACCGTTTGACCACTGGGCAGGGCTGAAGGTACTTTGGCCAATTTTCATAAAAATAAATGGCTACCAAATAGGTAGAGAATCTATTATATATTAAAACATATTTTTATGACAAGCACTTCACTTTTATTTTATTTTCTTCCAGTTTTAGAGAGGGAGAGAAGTACTTAAAATGTTCGTATTCTCTTTCCCTCACAATACCTACATATATCATTTCCCCTCTGTCCTAAAATGTAAACAAAACATAATATAACTAACTTTTTCCTCCTAAATCCTTCACTTCCCATCTTAATCCTTCAATTCAAACAAATATCAGTTCGCCCTCCCTCGATAAAATTTATGCATCTAGCTCTGGTTGTGCTTGGATTATTTACTTGCAGATGCAGAGGTTAAAAACAAGTTATATTTGCATGTTCGAATACAACATTAAGAGAGATTCAATGAGATTCAATACATGGTAGTCAGGGCGGAATGAGTAACTTGCCTTAGGGGTCAAAATAGAAAAAAAAAATAAAAATAGAAATCATTAATTGATAAAAATTTTATTGATCTTTATGCGTCTTCTATGAATATTCAAATAACTATTATTTTGCAATTAAATGCTTTCCTCTTAGTACTCTAAACTGTAAACGAAACGTATTTTAAACCCCAAAATTGTGAAGATTTTATTTTATCGTCATCAATCATTATTTGTAATATTTTTGAGCCAGGATATAATTTTTTCTTGAGTTTGAAAAATACTATATACACGTGCTTCAATTTAATTGGTAGACACATTTGTTCAATTTAATTGGTAGACACATTTGTTTGATTTCTATACATTATAACTCTTTCTATATATACATTATAACTCTGTGTGAAAAAAATACAATATTTAAAATGAAGAGATTTATGATTAACTATTACAAAAATGCAAGAAAATTAATTATTGAAAGTAAAATTATCATTTTAAAGCAAAAGATTTAATAAAAATAGTAAAAACACACCATGTTAAAATTATGTACAAGCATGATCATTTATGAAATGATCTAAAAATGGTTTGGATTTTAGGCACAAGGCAGTTAGCTCCTCGCCACTGCACATTAGCAGAAAAATGTGAGTGAATAGCCCGCTTACCTTAAAAGAGATTTTAAAAATTGTGGGGGCGTCAATTATATATATTTTTATTAAATATAATATAAATTGTACATAATAAGATTACACTGAAATTGCCAGGGTGCTGTAACCCTATGTGGCCCCATAGTAGTTTCGTCCCTGAGTGTATTAAATTATCATTATGTGAATCCTTACACAACCAAAATCATCCAAAGAAACTATGGACTTTGTTTATCTGTTTTTTGTTTTTACTTTTTATCAAAAATACAAAAAAGAAAATTGGTTGGAAAACAAATTTTGATATTTTTTTTGGATTTTTTTAAAACTATTTCTGCTAAAAAATGAATGCTATGTGAGGATGATTGGTGTTTTTGCTTTCAAAAGTAGTTTTATAAAAGTACTCTATATGATTTTAGCTTTTCATTAGCTAATTTTCCCCAAGCATTTTCAATGTTTACTAGCAACAACAGTGATTGAAGAATTTGACCTAATTTGAGGATTTGTAACTGAAAGGAATCAAAGTGTCAAAGAGTATAACTTGAATTGGCTTTTTCCTACACCATAAACGAAGAAAATGGTGCCAAAAATAAAACTAAACATGACAAAAAGCAAAAGCACAATAGGCTCACTCACAACAAAACAAAATATAATGCAAAAAAAAAAAAGATGACAAAAGAGAAGTAACAAACTCTCAACTACTGAGTATTTTGTTAGCTAGACAATTAACTAGTTTTTCAGAGAAATAAGTGAAGGCTAGCTTCTCTATAAAACCTCCCAATTCTTCACTCTAGCCATCACTGATCCTCTCACAACTAAGATATGATTAATCCTCCCACCCTCAGCTCCACCTAGTTGAGGGTATAGGATCTAACTGCAACTGGATTAGTATAATCATGGCAAGAAGTTTGAATGTGATAATGTCCTACCAACATATTTGAAGCACGAACCTTGAGTGGTAGCTTGATTGGTAACTGCTCTGATTTTGTATTTAAGGAGTCATTCGTTCGAGTTTTTTTTAGGACCACTAGATGTTTACCTGATTATTAATTTCAAGGTTCATAGGATTAGTTCTCGGTTGTCCAGATCGAGATAACTCGGGCCCAATTAATCAAGACTGAGCGAAAGATACTCGAGATTATCGAAATCTAAAGCACCTGTACACATCTCCTTGTGTGTGTGTATATATGTATTGCTTCCAATAATCTCTCTTCCCTAGTTTGGGGAATTTAATTTTCTTAGTTGCCATTTTACCTGATTATTATCTTGCTTTTTTCTATTTCTCTCATCATGACCATCACTCTTCTTATCACTGTCCTTTACATGGTTATGGTGACAACTGTTAGGAAAAATTAGATTAAGATTAATTTAATCTTTATTTTTTTTTCAAATATTGTTTAGTATGGCAATTCGGTTTATTTTCAATTTATGATTGATTGTATCCCGTTTGGAAGATAGTGGCTATCTGCGGAGA
>JAUTBS010191708.1:0-11818 GCA_032361285.1 Aequorea victoria | reverse complement strand
CTATTTTTGGGGATTAGGGAATTCATTTTGAAAGATAATAGTATGAGATCTACTCACCAGATGTCCAAGTTAGTCTCTAGGCAATGCGGATGCAATAAAAGTACAACCTGATATACAATAAAATAAAATAAACTATCAAATAATGCAAAAATGCAATCTAAGACTACCAAACGTCCATTTACCCGTTTTATAAGATTTTAAATACCTATTTATAATTTGATTTAATTATTATTTAATTAACATGTGTTATTTAAATAAATGTCCAAACGGCACACCTAATTCCTTTAGAACAATTTATAAAATTCTTTGATTTATTTAAATTAAATATAAATTAATTATAACTTATTGTAATTCTATTATAAGTGTTAGTTTATCAACATTCCCGAATAAATATTAATTAATTAGCTTAATAATTTTAATTTTGTTAATTTCTAGTATCTATATTAATTCATTAACTTATTAATTTAATTTAAAAATTAACTTATTAATTTATTGATCATGTTAATTTATAATGTTGATTTATATCATTAATATTAATTTTATCGACAATATATATTTTTTAATTATTAACAATTCACCTAAATCTTTATTCCATGAATTAATAATTTAATTTATCTAAAATTAATCTTTCACAATCATCACTAATTAATTTCTTTAATATTATTAAATAATCAATTATTCCATTTAACCAAGACCTTAGCCAAATGGAGCCTAAAAAAGTAAAAGCAACTTTCTGAAATTAGTATTAATTTATCAAGTTATTAATTTAACTTATAATTTACTTATTAATTTTATTAATCCATGTTCATTTAGAATGTTAATCTATATTATCAAAACAATGTATGTGTCAAAAAATGATCCAAAAAGTCTATATAAATTTAATTTACGTGTCTGTTAACTAAATAAACTTAATTTACTTTATTTGAATTAATTTACGTGTCTATGCAAATTTTAATTTAACTACATCCCTGTTTTAGAATGTTAATCTATATTAATCAATGTTCATTACTTATATATAATGATTCAACAAGTTTTTGACCAAACAAAACCTTAACACAAACAAACAAACCCACTGTGATTTCCTGTAACCAGAGGCGACGAACAAGCCTCTGGTTCTTCAATTTTTTGTTCCGATCTTTGATTTCTTCCATCCAAGATCCTAACTTGATATCTTATAATGGTTTTTAATGTGTTTTAAACAAGTTTTTCAATACTGAATCCAATCGAAACAGCTTAAAATTTCAAAATTTAATTTCATATATATGTATATGTTGTATATTTTACATATATATGTTCTGTATGTCAAGCTATGAACAGATAGCAAGATTCTCAAATACATTGCTATATATATATATATAAACCTACATCTATGATTGTAAAACCATCTAACATATCTGTATTTGTTAAATGAAAACAAGAAAAAAAATAAAATAGAGAAGTGAAGGACGAAGGAGCACCAACCGGAATAAAAACCAACGACGGGGACGACGGCAGTGGCTGGACGTCCAGCGGTGGCGGGACGTCCGGCGGTGGCGGCGACGGGTGTTGCAGTCGGTGTTGGCATGGCTGGTGGGGTACGACGTGAAGGAGAAGCCGGAGAAGAAACGAAGTGGAGAAGAAGGCACTGGAAGGGAATAACCAGAGGAAGACGTAAGTTGGGAGAGAGGGAAATAATGCTGGAGATAGAGAGAGGGCAGAGGTTAAGAGGGAGGATTCGTGGGTGATCAATTGGGGAGGGGATCTCCTAAAATGCTGAAACCAACCAAGAAATTAGAAAAAATTCCTAATTTCCCTCAGCAATTTTCCAAAAAGAAGGGATATGGGTTGGCCAATTTCACCATTGCCAAACCCACGAATCAGAACTTCCTATTTCTTTTCTCTTTCTGTATTCTTTTTCTTTTTATTTTATTTGCTTCCTCTTTAATTTAGTTATTTTCTTAATTTAATTTAATTGGTTATTAACTACACAAATTAATTAAAATTTAATTAAGTTTTTAATTAATTTAAAAAACTTATCTTTATTAATTAGATTACAATTTATTTAACTAGTTTATTTATTACTTGACTAATTGTATTACTAATCAAATAATATATTTAAAAAAAAATTAATTTAATTTAATTTAATTTTTTTTACGAATTTTACACCTTGCATGACACATAAGTTCGCATACTCGTAAGATTACGACGATAAACTTAGAAGTTGACTTTTCGAACTTATCATCAAGCAAGAGTCCTTTAAGTATTGAGGTTTGGATCTTGTTCTTATATTCGAGTGCATTCTATAACTAGGCACTAGAAAGTTAGCTGCGAAATGATAGTGCACCACCTTGAGATTTAAAGTAGTTGGTTACGACTCAATTGATAATCAGGTGAGAGTAACTAGTAATATCATAATAATTTGTGTACACTGGAAATCTTTTATGGGCCATCAAATTAAATCTATGAATCATATAAAATTGCTATGCTTTTGAGATGTTTTCTCCATCATACTTATGAATTGATTTAGTAAAGTTGTTTCTCGATCTTTTAATATTGAGAATATTGCGCATGAGTTGCTTTTGTGTGAATGAAATACTATTTTCATATATTAGAAATGTAATATCTAGTCAGAAGGTCTATGTTGTTGTAGGTAACCATCCTGAATTATTGCAGGCTATGATTGAGTTGTTGCGGATTTGGTTCGAGTTGTTGCCTTAAAGGCTTATGTTGCGAGCTATGATCAAGTTGGCTGCACCTACTAGTGGTGTTAAAGAGTAGCCTTCATCTCCGCTATTCCATTGAAGTGAGTCGTGAATGAGATTACGGTACCATCTAAACTCCTAGTCGCGAGGTAAACGATTACTTTGCTACCGAATAATGTATTATGGGTGTGAAATTGTGGGGTGATTAATGGCTTATAAAGCTTTTCATGTTTAGCTTAAGGTCGTGTGATAAAGGAAATTGCTTATAAATCTTGAAATGTTGAAAGTTGCTTATATATCTTAATGTTTGGCTTAGAGGCTGTGGGTTGAAAGAAAACTTATATGCATGTGAAAGAAAAGCATGATTTGATATGTGGATTTCTTTAAGAAATACATGTGGGGAGTTTTTCTTAAAAGCATGAAACTTTTAGGTTTAAAAGCTTATTATTTGTGTAAAGAATATTGTTGGAAGCTATGTTATGAAAACTACTGATGATATTTTGAGATGAAAACCCCCATTCTTGTGGAAGTTAAAATTTGTTTTGAATCCTATACTTTCATTATGCTGATGAGAAATATCTAAACTCTTTACACTTTGTATTATTTTGTACACTTTTCATTATGATACTAAGTTCACTCTCCTGTAAGTTTTGTAGTTGCAGATTTTATCTTAGGGTAAATAGTCGGTCCACTACAGTGCGCATCAGGTTTGATATGTGAAGTCAAGAGACTGTTTGCTGATGAGCTTTGGTTCTTTGGTTTGGCGGGTGGTATATGTCAAGCCCCGCCCCATCCTGAGCACTGGCCACGGGTGTGAGGAACCCTCTCAAAAAACATGCCGCCCTCGTCTTTTGAAAAAACAAGTTTAAAACATGCTCTCAATTTTATGATTCTTTTAAAAGGAAAAAGTGAGGTTTTAAGTTTTGAAAAGAGAGCTCTCCAAATGCGTCCGTGTTAAAGGGCCGCACAATTGGAGTCGCCACTTAGTTTTTAATGAAAAACTAAGAAAACAAAATTTTCAAGGTACTAAGTCCGTCGTTATTAGAGATAATAGTTCGGAAGATAGGGTACGAGAAGAGAAGGTATTAGGCACCACTCTCGCCCGATCAGAAGATCGTCCTATACATAACCGTTTATTTTGTTCTTTTCTTAAATTTATTAAAAGTAACACATACAAAATGAGGGTTGAAGAGAGATCATGCAAAATCAGGCAAGAAAACAAAATCTAACCTAAATCTAAGGCCTTCTAAGCATACTTACACTTACTTGCGTATCGAATGGGGAAATAGAAACATATCAGTGCAGTTATACATAGAAGAGGCATGCTGTTAAACATAAAAAGATGTAGAAATCTACTGGAAAGCCATTGATTTTAACAGAGGTGGCGTACGCCACCTCTCAACTCGACGCGCGCCACGTAGACATGGCGCACGCCACTTTTGGACACTCTGAAAGTGGCGCACATCACTATAGAAGAGGGAGCTCGACACTCAGAGGACCAAAAAAGTCTACTATTTTAAGAAAATAGTGTGCTAGCTCAAGTGGTGTGGTAGCTCAAGTGGCAAGAGCATTCATACCCCTACTTATCACCCAAGGGTCAAACATTGGGGTCCTAAAAAAAATCCCATTTACCTACCCCAAAAAAAACTAGTGTGCTAGTGTGAAAATGTGTTTTTATATAAGGAGAAAAGAAAGAAAACATGGTAACTCATATAGGATCTTCAACACATAGTCAAAATTCTACATTTCATGCATTTTTTACATACTTAAAGAGGCTAAAATAGGACCTAACATGCTTTTCTAAGAAGAATGAAAACATGATTGAACGGGAAATGAAAACAAAATCGGGGAGAATGAGGCCAATGACCTCTTTCTCCCCTTTTACCAAATAGAAAAAAACTAAGATGAAAATGAAGGCTTACCATAAATTTTGTATGAAAAGACAAGTTTCTAGCTATCCGGTAGCTCCCTCAAAAGTGGTGCATCCTATCTTAGGAAGCCTTCTATTCAGCCTTCGAGTCCTCAAAACTAGTCCGGTGTATGGGTTTGTGTATTAGGTTATTTCAATTATTAGTCTAGTTCGGTGTCTCTTTCCAATCCAGTAGAGTTTTGGTAGCTAATCGTTTCGAGTTTTCAATTTGGCAAAACTTTATCTTTCTAATATTGTTCACCTAAAATAAGAGAGGCAAGGGCACCTATTTATAGAAAATGGTCGAGGAAACTTCCAATAGGGCAAAAACTTCTTCTCAAGGTGGCGTGCGCCATGTTGGAGGTGGCTCACGCCAGGTAGGAGGTGGTGCGCGCCAGGTTAAGGTGGCTTAGGGCATCTTGCCTTGACGTGGCTAGTGGCATAGAAAAAGAGTGGCGTGCGCCAGGTTAGAGGGAAGTGGCGTGCGCCAAGTTAGAGGGAAGTGGCTTAGGGCACTAGAAGTTGGCTTCAATTTCTTGGAGGGAGGTGTCGTGCGCCACTTAAAGGTGTCGTGCGTCACTTGAAGGTGGTGTGCGCCTGGTTGAGGGGCTGCACCGAGAGATATTTTTTGTATTTTGGGTGTTTTGGGATTTTGTGGGTATTTCTTAGGCTCTCAGACTTGTACGGAGTTTTCTTCAATGCGGCTTACGCATGCACTCATCATCGGAAGCAAACCAGATAAGTATATGAGCTGGTTAGTCAAAATTGGGGTGTTTAGAGTTGTCCATCTTTGACAGAACTCTCACCGCAACGCGTAGGGTGGGTGAATGTCAAAGTCGCATAGACAGTCCTTTTTGACTAAACTGTTCTTAGGCTGAAAAAAAAAACAAAACAAAATGTGCAAAGTGAAATGGTCATGCTTGAGTTTACATCAAACTGTCTATGTACCCTATTTGAAAGGATCAAACCAGCGTAGTTCATGGGGACAACGCAACCGATGTAGAAACAATAAAGGTTAAAGAGTCATTACACTGATACCCAAATAGAGCCTTAACTTTAGAATTGATACTGGAAAGTTTTTAAGAATTTTTAGTATTTTTAGTTGACATAAAGGGTCAATGAGTTGACACAACAAAGAGGGCTCGGCAGAAAGGCACCATAGGCGACCATGAGTTGACACAGCTAAGGCCATGTGTCGACTCAAAGACAATAACTCTCGGCATATAACACAGCAGGCGACTGTGAGTCGATCCAAATAGATGGTTAGTCGACCCAAAACAGAGTGAGCTAAGACAACTCCTCTTCAGTCGACCAAAATAGGCATGACTCGATCCAAAGTAGGAATGAGACAATCCAAGTCCCACAGGTGATCATGAGTCGACTCAAAGGGCTCATGAGTCGACCTATGGAAAGCCAACAACAGTAGCCATGAGTTGACTCAAAGGCTCATGAGTCGACCCAAAACATGAATGAGTCGACGCAAGCCAAGGTTTAAGAAAGAACCGAGACCTCACCATCATGAGTCAACCCAACGTTCATGTGAGTCGACCCACTGGTGAAGGAACCAAGTTCTAAAGAATGTGAGTCGACTCAACCTCAATGTGAGTCAACCCAAAGTTGCGAACTAGAGATTTCTCAGCGTGAAATCTTAGAATTTCTGAGTTTTCATCTTTCTTTCTTTTTTTGTTATTTATATTTATTTTATCATATAACTGAATTGATATATGTATATAGATGCATATATATATATATATCATATATTTATTCATAGTTTTTATGTTATATAATATATACATCAGTTATATAATATCTCATATATATATCAGTATGAATGAATATATATATTTTGATCTATTTTATATTCAATCCATGTATGTGATTGTAGACACCCCAATTTTGACTAAACCGAATATGGGTCAGTTCCGCAAGCTTCCGATGATGAATGCATACAGCAGTCGCGTCAAAGGAGCCTTCGTCCGAGTTCAAGAGTCCAAGGAATACACCAATGAACACCCCAAGATACCATAAAATACCAAAAATATCAAAAATACCCCTCAGTAGAGTCGAACCCAGCGTTGCGCCACCTCTAAGTGGCGCACGCTACTTCCCTCCAAAAACCACACACCATTTAAAAAGTCAAGCCACTTCCCTCCAATATAGCGCCACGCCATAAATTTCCATGCCACTAGCTCCGTCATGTCATAGCCCTAAGCCACATTTACCCTAGGCGCGCGTCACTTACTCCTAACGCCACACCACTTACACATGGTGCACGTCACCTTGAGAGGAGACTTCGTCTCCAAGTCAGCTCCTCACTAAAAATTGATAAATAAAACCCCCCACCTCATTTCAGAGGCTGGAACACCCAACTCTGAGTACCAAACCTCTACAGAATTGATCTCGCAATCGTATACTAGTCGAACCTCTACGAAAATATAAATTAAAAGCATAAGCAGTTTCCAAAACTTGAAACTAAGATTATCCAATTCAGAATCCCTTGCATTGGAAGGACTCAGAAGACTCGACGACTGCACAGAAGGCCTCCTAGGAACGTGCCGTATTTAAGGAGAAAAGCTTTGGAACTGCTTGAAACTTCACTTTTCTTCCGGGATATACGGTAAGTTCTTATTTTCTCATCTTTTTCCTTTTAGTTCATCTTTTCTTTTCTTAAAACTTCATTTTGTTCGGTGAAATAGGAGAAAGAGGCCGTTGACCTCGTTCTCCCCAATTTCTTTATTTATTTTCATTTTTCGTATAAGCATGTCTTCTTTTATTAGAATAGTATGTTAGCTTTCCTTTCATTTCTTAGTCTTTTAGCCTTAAAGATACGTATAATGCTTTCTTTCCGTTTCTCTTTTCGTATAAAAACACCCGCGCACAAACAAAATACTTTCATAGTGACGCGCGCTATATCCAGAGAGCCCAGAAGTGGCACGCGCCATGTTCATGTGGCGTACGCCACGTTAGGAGGTAGCGTGTGCCACTCCTGTTTAAAAACCAGTGGGTTCCAGTAGCCTTTTCAGTAGTATTTTCTGCATATTTTTCTGTGTGTTGGTCTTTCTGTTGAAATACCATCTATATGTTTTTCTTTTCGTATAAAACTCACTTGCACGCAAAGAGCACACTATTTTCTCAAAATAGTAGCCCCTTTTTAGACCTCTGATTGTCGAGCTCACTTTTCCATTGTAATGCGTGCCATTTTGAGAGGGCCCAAAAGTGGTGCACACCATATCCAGGTGGCACGCGCCAGGTTGAAGGTGTCATGTGCCACCTGTGCTAAAAATCAGTGGCTTCCAGTAGTTTTTCCTTACATCTTTTTATTTTAACAGCATGTTCTATATGTATCAACTGCACTGATATATTGACATCTCCCACTTAACATGCCTTTAAGTATAAGTATGCATAGAAAACCTTAGTTTTAGGTTAGGTTTTATTTTCTTGTTTGCTTTTTAATATTCTCTATTCAACGCCCTTTCTGTATGTGTTGCTTTTAATAAGTTTAAGACAAGAACAAATGAAACGGTTAAGTAAAGGATGGTCTTTGGATCAGGCAAGTGGGGTGTCTAACACCTTCCTCTTTCGTACCCTAGCTCCCGAACCATTTTCTCTGGTAAGAACGGACTAGTACCATGAAAGTTTTTGGTTTCTTGGTTTATCCAAAAATCAAGTGGCGACTCCAATTGTGCGGCCTTTAACACAGACGCGTTTGGGGGAAAACTTTTCATTTTTGCATGTTTTTTTAAAAGCGAAGGACAATATGTCGATGATATGATTATCAAATTTAAAAATCGCAAAGGACATATCCCAGCTTTGGAAAAATTCTTTGAAAGGATTCGGAAGTACCGGATAAAGCTGAATCCATAGAAATGCACTTTTGGGGTTACTACAGGTAAAATGTTAAGATTCATCATCATCCAAAGGGCATAAAGGTGGACCCTTCTAAGATCAAGGTAATTTTGGAAATGTCTCCCCCAAGAACGAAGAAAGAGGTTAGAGGATTCTTGGGAACAATTCAGTTCATTAGTCGCTTTATCTTGAAGCTGACTACAACTTGTGAATCTCTTTTCTGATTTCTCAGAAATAATACAAAATTCCAATGTGATTAGCATTTCCAGAATGCCTTCGAATCCATCCAAGGATACTTGCAAAATCCTCCGGTGCTTTCTCCTCCAGAAACGAGATAAGCCGCTAATTTTGTACCTATTAGTGAATGAATCTGCAATGGGCTGCATGTTAGCACAGGAAGGAGACAACAAAGAAGAAAAGGTTGTGTACTACCAGAGCAAGAAAATGACCAAATGTGAAGCCTAATACACGCCACTAGAGAAAACTTGTTTGGCTTTTGTGTGGTCATCAAAAAAGTTACGACACTACATGCTGGCATACCCTGTAGTGTTAATTTCTATAATGGACCCGCTTAAGTACCTATTCGAAAAGCCAGAACTGATAAGAAGATTGGCCCTATTGTTTCTATTATTGGAGGAGTTCGAATTGCATTATAAGACCAAAAGGTCGATAAAAGAAAGAGTCATAGCAGGATTCTCATCCGATCAGCCGATTGAGGGAGAAAAAGATTCAAAGTTTTAGTTTCCCGATTAAGATGTGAAGAAAGTCAAGAATGAGCTATGGACTTTATATGTTGACGGTGCCTCAAGCTAATATGGCTATGGAATCAAAATTTCTCTAGTCATCCAAGATGATTTGCATGTTTCGCTGGCCTATAAGTTAAATTTTGAGGTCACCAATAATCAAGACAAATACAAAGCGTGTATCACCAGGATGGAAGCTACCTTAGAATTAGGAGGAGAAAAATTAGAAGTGGTTCATGATTCCATCTTGGTCGTCTCCCAAGCCATTGGAAAATGAAAAGTTAAGGAAGAAAAATTGATACCATACCACCAAGAGCTCGGCAGATTTGTTCCCAATTTTAAGGAGGTCATTTTCGTCTATGTACCCAAGCTTCAGAACAAATTTGTTGATGCCCTTGCCACTCTCGCCTCTATGATTGACATACCCCCAAAGACAAAAATGAGACCTTTGGTAATTGAGCAGCGGAGCATGAGAGCATACAAAGTCGTAGCCTTAGAGAAAGAAGTCAGGGGTGGTTTGCCTTGGTCTCACGACATCTAAAATTTCATTGATGAGGAAAAATACCCAGACAATGCTAGTAAAAAATATAATAGATCCATAAGAAGATTAGGAGCTCAATTCGTCATCTGTGGCGAAAGGCTGTAAAAATAGGTTTATCTGGGAGTGAACAACCTTTGTGTAACAGACGAGAAAGGTCGAGAAATTATAAAAGAAGTACACGAATGGGTCTACAGGCCATATATGGATGGGATGATGCTCGCCAAAAAGATTTTGCGGCAAGCTGTAGACACTCCAATTTTGACTAAGCCGAACATGGGCCGGTTCCTCAAGCTTTCGACAATGAATACATACATCAGCCGCGTCAATGGAGCCTCTGTGTGAGTCTAAGAGTCCAAGGAATTCCCCAAGGAATACCCCAAACCACCCCAAGACACCTTAAAATACCCAAAATACCAAAAACACCCCTCCGTGCAGCCCAACCTAGCGCTCCACCACCTCGAAGTGGCGCACGCCACTTCCCTCCAAAGAACTCCATGTTATTTCAAAAACTAAGTCACTTCCCTCAAACCTAGCACCACGCCACAAATTTTCATGCCACTAGCCAAGCCATGTCAGATCCCCAAGCCATATTTACTCCTGGCGTGCGCTACTTACACCCAGCGCCATGCCATTTACACCAAGCACACGCCACCTTGAGAGGAGACTTTGGCTCAAAGTCAGCTCCTCGCCAAAAATCTATAAATAGAACCCCCTCCCCATCTTATTTCAGAGGAGAACCAAAGGTAAAACTCTGCTGAAATAGATCCCTAACCCTAAACCTCAAAGTTCTACCAATTTTGAGACATCAATTCATAAACCGAACCTCCACAAAACTAAAAACCTTAAGCTAAGCTAATTCTCAAAATTTCACTTGAAACCAAGACTTACTACCTTCAGAATCCTTTGCATTGGAAGGGATCCAAAGACTCAAAGACCATACGGAAGGCCTCCCGGGGATGCGCCGTATTTGAGAAAAAAGCTTCGAAGCTGCTTGAAACTTCACTATTCTTTCGGGATATACGGTAAGTCCCATTTTTTCATCTTTTTCACTTATTCATATTTTTTCCTTTCTTAGAACTTCTTTCCATTCGGTAAAGGGGGAGAAAGAGGACGTTGCTCTCGTTCTCCCCTATTTCTTTTCTTTATTTCATTTTCGTCCAAGCATGTTTTCCCCGTTATTAGAACCATATGTTAACTTTGTTTTCTTTTTCTTAGTCTTTTAGCTTTAGAAATACATAAAATTCCTTCTTTCCATCTTTCTTTCTGTATAAAAACACCCACACACAAACAACACACATTTTTCTTAAAATAGTAGCCCCTTTTGGCCCTCTGAATGTCGAGCTCACTCTTCCATAGTGATGCGCGCCATATTCAGAGAGCCCAGAAGTGGCACAGGCCATGTTCATATGGCGCGCGCCAGGTTATTAGGTGGCATGCTCCACCTCTATTTAAAAATCATTAGCTCCCAGTAGCCTTTTCTGCATATTTTCTGTGTTGGAATTTCTGTGGAAATGCTATCTTTCTGTCTTTCTTTTTGTATAAAAACACATTTGCACGCAAGTGCACACTATTTTCTTAAAACAGTAGCCCTTTTTGGGCCTCTAAGTATTGAGCTCACTCTTTCATAATGACGCGTGCCATTTCTAAAGGACCCAAAAGTGGCGCACGCCATATACAGACGGCACGTGCCAGGTTCTAGGTGGCGTACGCCACCTCTGCTTAAAACCAATGGCTTCCAGTAGCTTTTTTCCTGCATGTTTCTATTTTAACAGCATATTCTATATGCATCAACTACACTAATATGCTATCATCTCCCACTTGACATGCCTTTAAGTGTAAGTATGCATAGAGAACCTTAATTTTAGGTTATGATTTATTTCCTTGTTTATTTTTTAATGTTCTATCTTCAACTCCCTTTCTGTATGTATTGATTTTGATAAATTTAAGACAAGAACAAAATAAATGGTTAAGTAAAGGTCGATCTTCAGATCAGGCGAGAGAGGTGCCTAACACCTTCCCCTTTCATACCCTAGCTCATAAACTATTATCTATGGTAAGGATGAATTGGTTCCTTGAAAGTTTTGGTTTCTTGGTTTAT
>JAUTBS010191597.1:0-11820 GCA_032361285.1 Aequorea victoria | reverse complement strand
AGTAACTTGCTCCTTTGAACGCTGAGAATAGGTATCGAGATCAATCCTATCCAATCTGTCACACTCTCCCTTACTATCCAATTTGGGCTTCCCCTTACCATCTAATCGGGGCTTGTCTCCCTCACCATCCAAATTAGAAGAAATAGGAAAATAAGACAACATAGGAGAGCTATACGACAACTCTTCATCAGTAGTAATCTCCCCCTGAAGAGATGGCGAAGAAACGTAAAAGGACTCAGATTCACAGAAAGTTACATCCATAGTGACCTAAACTTTACGAGATAGAGGATCAAAACACTTATAGCCCTTTTGAGTTAGGAAATAACCAATAAAAATACACCGGATGGCCTTAGGATCAAGTTTTTCCTGAGAGTGAGGAGTATGAACAAAGCACACACAACCAAATACTTTGGGGGAGAGAGAGAGAGAGCGAACGAAACACGAAGGAAGAAGGTCTAAAGGACGCTTGAACTCAAGAACACTCGATGATAGACGGTTAATAAGGTATAAAGCAGTAAGAACAACATCACCCCAGAAGGATTTGGGAATGTGAGTGGTGAACATAAGGGCACGAGCAACCTCTAAGAGATCCACAATAATTCCTTTACTACCAGGCTTAGAATGACTTGAGCGACCATCCCGCAATGCTGGAGACATGACTAGAGTTGACCGGTCTTGACTGGGAGTATGCATCATAGCGCTATGTCGGCTCTCTTCTTCTTGAACACGGGTATAAGCCTCTCGGACTGTGGAAAATGGTCAGCGACCTACAACTTGGACTCGAATCTGATCATATTCCATGTTCAGATCAACAAGAAAATCATAAACTCTCTCTTTCTCTACCATAGCCTGAAAAGTAACTGCATCCGTCATACAAACAGCCTGAAAGTTCTAATAGTAATCAAGTTCCTGCCACAAACTACTCAATTCAGCATAGTAGTCGGCCAGAGATTTGTCTTTCTGATCCAACCCATGTAGCTTCTGTCGCAACTCATAAGCTTGAGCGTCATTACCCCTCTGCGAATAGGTCTGTGCTGCGTCTGTCCAAATTTTGTGAGTAGTGTCTTGCAATAGAAAGATACGACTGATAGTAGGCTGCATCAAATTATTTAACCATGTCATAACAAGGCATTCTCAGAGCGCCATTTTTTCACGAGCCGATCCATCTGTCTTGGGGTCTTTACTCGTCCCTGTGATATATCCAGTCAGGCCTTGAGCAGTAATGACCAAACTACAAGAACGGGGCCAAATAAGATAGTTGCTTCCATCCAGTTTCACAGAGCTAATCTAAAAGGTACCTACAAGTGGTTCGCCACGACTCATCACGGTCGGGGGATTGCTGTCAGAAGGCTTACCAGTGTCCATGAGGCCAAATACTAAGAAATCGGGCACAGATTAGACACCAGACAACCAAGATGCGAAGACCACGTTACACAGAGGAAGAGCAGATCCAAATACAGTTCATGAAAGCCTCAGATCATAAAAAAACTATCAAGAAACTGTAGACCAAAAACTAGCACATCGCGAAGAACCAGTATATTGCAAAAAAACATTGAAACCCTAGAACACTTATTTCGGAACCTTTAGATCTGAAGAACATGATTTTGAAGAACATGATTTTGGAAACCCTAGAGTGGGGAAAAGAGAGTTTCGGAAACCCTTGATGTCGAGAAAGGGAGTTCGGAAATCGTAGATCGCGAAGAACCACTCCTGCGATCGCGTTGGAGGCCAAAAAATGCGACGAAATTAAATGATCGTGCTAAAGAACCATCAAGAACACTGAATCGGCACCAAAGAATGGAGAGAGAGAGATGAAATCGCGAGGCAGGTTTAGAAGAGAATCAGAGATTGCGAAAAAACCAAAAAAATGTCGAAAAATGAGGAAAAATCAGAAAAACCTAACAAAAGAACACCAAAAAATCTGAAAAAATCATGAAGAACTTTTCTACCCTAGTCGATCATCGTGAATATCATTTGAATTTTTTTAATTTTTTTTTGATCGGATGAACAACGAAAAAAAGAAGAACAACAATGGAAGTGAATAAATGCTCTGATACCAAGTTAGAATTGAAGAATATTAGACGAGAATCGAATAGATGAGATAAAAAGAATTGAAAGAGAATAAAATACATGGCTAATGAGGGTGATTTCCCAAGAGTTAGGGTAACCTCTCGAAACGTCATTATTTATATAACGTAGAGACTAAAGACACAAATAGCCTTATACTAAACTAAGCATAATACTTAACAATTAAAAATACCTATGTTCCTTCAATCAGGAAAAAAGAAGACATGGGTTTCGGTAATTATAAATACACATTGTAGTCTAGACTTCCAAGTTTGTAATATATCAAAGAAACAGCATACAAAGGAAATTTCCAAAGGAAGGCAAGGAGGAGAAAGAAATGAGAAAGATTTCTTGATATTGTGGGAAAATAGGGCGTAAAAAAAATCAGTTAAAAGAAATTGTACTTCATGGATTTATTGGATAGTCACTAAAGGTACTATCAAATGAACCTAGAAAAACCAGGTCTAAGTTAATGAGAAATGCGAAAGATGAGGTTTTAGTTTTGAATTTTGAAACTTCTTCTGAGGATACTTGTTTTTCAAGCCTGTGTGATTGGCAAACTGCTGTAATTTCTAGATGTAAGAAAAGTTCACTGTCTGTTTGAGGGGATCGAAGGATTCTCTACTACTGTCAGCTGGAAGGGAGGCGCTGACATATACTGAGATAGTATTGCATTACAAAATATGGTTTGGTGTAAATTTTGTGCTACACTCAAATGTAATTCACGCTAGATAGGTGCAGGAAATCATGAAGATGTTATCTCATTAGAATATCAGATTTATCCAGTTAGAAAACATCCTACGATTTTATGTTGCATCTAAAACCAATTCAATCTTAAATTTTCTGATTTCACAGGGATATCTCTAGCAATTCTCTCAGTGGATCAATCCCACAATCATTTGGGAAGTTGTACAAGCTCTCAACTCTGTGAGTATGCAATCTTCCTTCATGTTTCCCTGTGATAGTTTCATAACGCCTTACATTGACGGTCACAATCTTATTTAATGTCTGAAGAAACGTGTCAACCAATTTTCTGCGTGGGCCAATTCCATCTAATGGTGTGCTTGACAACTTCATGGGGATCTCGTAAGTACAAAGTTTTGATTTTCATTCCTTGTCATCAAAGATCATTGATGTTTATGTTCTATAACTTAATGTATACAGTACTATTGCTCGCTTGCATATTTTTATAAAATTTCTTTATTTATTATTTTTTTGTGGCATGTTTTGAGTTGTCTAATACCTATGTGAATCCTTATTTAAGAACTCTCTTTAAAATTTGATTTAATGTTTTATAGTTTTCATGATTCTCTGATTGAAAACTTCTGTTATTCCTTGTGTGATTGTCATCATCATTCTGATGCCTAAAACGCTGTAGACGTTGTCATCCTGTACAATTTTGATTTGAAGCTCCATTTCACAGCTTTGTGGGAAATATTGGTTTGTGTGGGAAACAAGTCAACAAGAGCTGCAATGATGCCGGAGGTCCTGCAACAAATTCCCAGTCTCCCATTTCAGGTAACCATTGTGAATTACAAATTATTTCCCATACACCACCAAGTTATTAAATTGAATGTTTGCAAGCAATGCCCATAGAAGCCTCGGTTTTGTGATCGAAATTCTAAGTTTTTCTATCTGTGTGATTGTAATCTGACTTCTGTCATACTGACTCCTAGGAGAAGCTTTTTCTGTGTCAGATAAGACAGTTCTCCAAACATTCCTTGAAATGTGTTGGATGTTTTTAATATTATATTATACTACAGAGGTACATGTTTAGCGTACAACATATCTTTTATAGAGAATAAGAATACACGTGGCGGAATAAATAATTATATTCTGGGGGGGGGGGTAGTAGCAGTAATAGCACAAGTGTTGTGGGTTTGGCATGCAATGCACTTTATCTTATGCTATCTTTGCCTTCCTTCTCCATTTGGATTTATTATCTCATTTTGTTCATGGATAATTTGATGTTGAGGCTATTAAATTCATCCAACTAAAACTTTCCATTGCTGACTTCCTGAAAACACAACAATCATCTATTATACAATGTTTTTTTGAAATGGAAGCAAATCTTAGTTTCAGTTTGTCATCAACAATTCTCTCAATCAAACCTGAAGTTTGATTTTTATCGCCTGAGGTAATAGCAGTGTCAGGAAACATATCGGTTTTGGCTATATGGCCATGTATCAGCTGATATTAGACAATAGTTGGTGTAGAAATTTAATTAGCCTAATCGAAATTGTATCTTTCTCGTGTAATATTAAGTGTACCTACGAGGAGATGTCATGTACTTTTTGGGATGGCTGCCTACTGTTTACAATGTTTTTTTTTTTTTTACCACATCTGTGTCCAAGATGTATAGAAATAGAATGACTACAAAAGACGGTTCCTAGTTGAACTTGGTTATTTCGTTTAGTCGTACCATCATTTCTGCAAAGAATTTTGTCATCACTGGGGAACTGACAGGTTTTCCTTCCCTCTCCCCCCATCTCCAACTAATATCATACTCTGATCATATGATGCTGTTTATTTTTGTGTAGCACAAAACCAAGGTGGAAAGAAAAAATACTCTGGGCGGCTATTCATAAGTACATCTGCTACTGTGGGTGCACTACTTTTGGTGGCTCTGATGTGTTTTTGGGGTTGTTTTCTTTATAAGAGACTTGGTAAAAATGATGGTAAAGGTCTTGCAATCGGTGTCAGTGGAGGTGATTCTCTTATTACTACTGCATGAATTAAGCATCCTCTTGCTGTTTTTCAGTTTATCTTTGTGTTTGTGTATTTCGAAAGATCAACCATACACATTTACACAATCTTATTGCTTCAGGTGCATCAATTGTGATGTTTCATGGAGACTTGCCATATTCTTCCAAGGAAATCATTAAGAAATTGGAAACTTTAAATGAGGAACACATTATTGGCTCAGGGGGATTTGGGACAGTATACAGGCTGGCAATGGAGGATGGTAATATATTTGCTTTGAAAAGAATTGTAAAGATGAATGATGGCTTTGATCGTTTCTTTGAGAGGGAGCTTGAGATTCTTGGAAGCATAAAACACCGCTACCTAGTGAACTTGCGAGGATACTGCAATTCTTCTACATCAAAACTTTTAATCTATGATTTTTTATCTGGTGGTAGCCTAGATGAAGCTCTTCATGGTGAGATATGTTTTCCCTTCTGTTTATCCTTAGCATACATTGAACATTCTTATTTGATGGGACAAGCGCGCGCACACACACACACAAACTCTTTGTTCATGAACAATGTTTAATTTTGTAATGATTTGAGGGACAGGTCGTGCTCTCATAGGCATATTGTTCATCTTCCTGAAAGCAGATGTATGAAATTAACAAAACACATAAATAGCCTGTCCAAGAATTACCCTTTTAAGATACACCTAGCAGGCTGCTTTATCAACTATTCTGAGTTTGCATTATGGTTATTTGAAATAGAGCTTAGTGCAACAGCTACCTGGCCACTTTATTATGCCAAAATCCTAAAATTTAAATTTCAATATCTTGGAGTAGTTGGCTCATCTGAATTCTTTAAAATTTACAGTTAAGCGTTGTTATCGACTACTATAGACTGATGAACGAATTTCCCTGAGGTTGATTTTTGCTATGGCTTCCTATTGCCTTGTATGAGAGTAGAGTGCATGTGTGTTTCCGAACAAGTTTTGTTAGGGTTAGTGTTACACTGTTACCGTTAAGTTGGGAGTTTGTCTTAAACATGGGACATAATACTTTTGACTCAATGTCAAAAAATATTATTCTGTTAGGGGCCACTTTTAAGGCGAAAGCAGTTTGGGATGGGGTGCTGGAAAGATTTCAAAGAAGATTGGCCGAGTGAAATCGACAGTTTCTTTCTAAGGGAGGTCGTCTTACTCTTCTTAGGAGCACACTTTTCAGCCTCCTGGCTTATTTTTTATTACCTCATATTGTCCTGGGGTCTGTGGCTAAGAGGTTAGAGAAGTTGTAGAATGATTTCTTTTGGGATGACTTGGGTGACGGTTTCAGGTATCATCTGGATGACTGGAATACGGTATGCTCTCCTGTGAAGGTAGGGGGCCTTGGTGTTAGGAGGTTGGTGGCCTTTAATAAAGCTATTTCTCGGGAGGTGGTTATGAAGATTCGCCTCTGAGAGGGATATCTATTGGAGGATGGTGATTCAGTCCAAGTATGGGTCTTTGGTGCGTAATTGGGCTACCCCCAAGTGCCTGGTTCGTATGGTAGATGCCGGTGGAGGGATATTAACAAAGTTTAGGATGAATTGTCTAAGAATATTTTCTTAAAGGTTGGCAGTGGGGAACGAGTTTGGCTTTGGCTTTATGTTTGGTGTGGGGATGAGGCCCTCTGTACGATGAGAGCTCCTTGGAGGAGTATTTGAAAAGTGAGAGCTCCTTCGAATGTAGCTTTATTTGGTTGGTGTGGGAAGATTCTTATTATAATCATTGAATAAATGAAAGCATTACTAAAATCAATTACTAAATCCAAAGTTACTTGATTACGGTTTCATCTAAGCGTCCTAAGAGAAAAGTTAGGCACTCATTGATGAAGAAGACTATGATCTTCAATGAAATCTTCTTGATAGGGGCTGGAGTGTTCTTCTTGCCTTGAGAGTCTTTCTTTTATCTCATCCAAAAACCACCTCTTCATCTTTCTTCCTCACTCTTTATAGTCTTAATGCAAATTTTATTTTTCGAGAATGAGATGCTAGAATATCATCTCAAATCCTTGACTTGTGACCTTCAATGACATGTTGTCTCCCAAAGCTTGGCAATGCCTTTGGAGAGTCATAAAGGAAGCACACCAAATTTGTCACGACCCAAACCCGGAGGGTCTAGCGTCGCTACCGGCCAGTGATTCAATATCTCCCAAGGCCTTCTAGAACGAGTCGATACCTTTCAGATGGAAGTACAGATATAAAAATTCACATTTACAAAATATAAGTAGCGGAAGTCGGTGGCAATGATAACCCCTCTAGAGCTAAAAGTCTAATACATGGCCAAGCATAGTTTATGTTTTACAAAACATAACTATATCCATATACAACACAACTCTTAAAAATAAACAAAAGTTCTTCAAAACATATTCTTGAACTTGAGGGAATCACAGTTCCTCTTTAGATCCTGAAAACATTTTATAAACTCCATACATATACCAAAACTACAAGTTTTACCATGGATATTTTCTTGGAGTAAAAGCATATATCATATAACATTAAAGAATATAATCTTTGAATATAAACTTTTTTTTTTGTAAACTTGCTTAATCATAATTGAAACATATTTGGAACATAGCTGATTTCTGAGATAACTTTAAAATAACTACGATGCTCATACCCAACGGCCATTTCTACTCGAGGAGCGACCTTAGTTCTACATGGAGGCGAGATCTCGGCTATTAACAGTATCCACCCTTGTGAATCTCTTCTCAATTTAGATCAGTTTAAAGTCCCTTTAAAAGCCAAGACGTATCGAGGGATGCATAAATACTTTAAAACCGAATATACATATAGAGGCAGTAGATGGTTCGAGCTTTTGCTTCCCATATATATGCCCTGTTAAAACATACTTAGGGACCCAACAGATGGCTTAACCAAGTTTTTGCTTCGAATATTACTTTACTAAACCATTTTATCCATGGTTCTTTTTCATAAACCGATCTTTTGAACATAGTAGATATATCAAAACCAAAATAACCTTTATAAAACTATCATAGATAATCTTCATTAACAATTTATCAAAAGAGCATTTATAAAAAAAATTCAATGAAAAGTACGAGTAATTCGGCATATACTACTCACATTGGTTCGAGCTTCGCTAACAAAAGTCACTCTGCATAACAGAATATACAACGAAATGTTTAAGCATAAAACCACATTTAAAGCGTATAACAAGTGTTTGATTCAAACGTGATCTAAGGCTGTGGTCTTGGACTTGTTGGAAATAAAATCTTCTATCATTTATTTTCTTATTTTATTTTTCCTTAATTCTTGTTCTTTCCTTAATCTTTTTCCTTCCTTTGTAATCTTTGATTATTAGTATAAATACATGAGATATTTCTCTTATGAGATAACCTAATTCATAGAAATATTGTATTCTTTTTGGTAGCAGAGGTAACCTTCTACAGAGCCCTCGTCGTCACCCTAGGGTGGGTCACCACCGCCTCAGGGTGGGGTTGTCTGATGCTTCATCTAGTTCATTACAGATCCCTTGAACCCTACGCATAGGTCGCACAACCTCCTCCAACCCTAGGGGCTGGTCTCCCAAGCCATCACGACCAACCAGAGCCATCGTCATTGCCACTGCCTGCTCTATTTCTTGAAGCGACCTGTCAACCATAATTGCAAGCATGTTTGTGTTGCACCGCGACCCGACCCGGTGAGATCTTGCTCCAACGACTAAGGTTGGACCTCGTTTTGCACCGGCGACCATCGTCGGTCTTCCTCCTAACTCCGCCAACCATTGTTGCCTTTTTCCTGACTCCGACAATGCTCCAGTGTGTCTTTCTTTTGGTTCTTTGTTCTGCGATTTGAGGGTTCTTTGGTTGCTGCAATGTGTTTTCCTTCTACGAGTTGGTTCTCTATTTTTTGTTTCTTGATTCTTCCTCTTATGTGATGTGCTGATGTGGTATTCCAACTTTGAGAAATTCCTTTGAGGGTTCGCTGGTTCGACTTCTGTGAACAGATTCTTTTTTCCTTTTAGGGTTTGCTAGTTTGGCGTTGAGATTTTATTTCTTCTTCCTACGTATTATTGGTTATGTGATATTCCTTTGAGGTGCGTTAGGCCTTGTAGATGTGGTAAATATTTTTATCACTATATGGGTGCTACCGTTTGTTTTCGGTAGTAGTATTCTTAGTAGCCATAATTCCGGCTTGGTACTGTCGTTTGTTTTCAGTAGCAGTATTCTCAGTGGTCGTCTTTCGACCCTATTTTTTTAGGCATTTCCAACGTTGCTGATGTGGTAAGCAATGCTTGGGTTCTTTTTGTCTAAAGTTGTTAATGTGGTAAGCTTCTTTAATACTTTTTATCTCTGTTTTGGGTTGCCGAGCAGTTACTAGGTAGCCATTATTCCAGCTGGGCTACCGTGTGTGTTCGGTAGCAATTATTGGGCAGCCGTTGTTCCGATTGGGCTGTCGTGTGTGTTCGGTAGCAATTATTGGGTAGCCGTTGTTCCGGCTACAGATATGTTCACTAAATCAGTGGGACCATCTTTACTTCAGTCATGAATTGTCAAGCTGGGTTTGATTGACATATTCGTACCAGTTTGAGGAAGAGTTTTAGAAATAAAATCTTCTATGATTTATTTCCTTATTTTATTTTTCCTTAATTCTTGTTTTTTCCTTTCTTGTTCTTTTCATAATCTTTTTTCTTCCTTTGTAATCTTTGATGATTAGTATAAATGCATGAGATATCTCTCTTATAAGATAACCTAATTCATAAAAATATTGTATTATTTTTCCTTGTCATTTATCATTTTAACGCTTCTATGTTCCCATTCACCTTGGAGAACCCGGAACGAACATTTCCACTTTCTTACAAGGGTGAGCTGATTTGGAAAGCAACAGATTCCTTCTCAAACCGAGACCATATACTCAACTTACAATACGATAAGAAACCCCCCTCCCCAATTAAATATATTAAACCCAAGTAGATGAGTAGCAAGCATGCAGTAAACAACAACCTTTCAACTTGAAACCACCAGAAGCTTGTTCTCATTTCTTACCAAAATTGCAGCTCCGCCATAATTAGTGGAGTGACTACAAAAGTAATGTTTGCATCAGATTTACGAGGAACCAGGATGATAGTGTGCAGTCCCAGTTTCGTGACTTTTATTTAGAGAAGTAGGATATACTAAAGGACGCCTACCTTGATCTCAATCCTTTGAGTAACCCAAACACCTTAGCATGATTGTTTTCTGTCGATGGGCAGACAAATTAGTGGTGGCAACCAAATCAATGCGATGTTCTTGAACCAAATTAATATGAACATGAAACTATCTTTCAATTGTTCAATGGCTCCACTTGCTACGTGTCTGAACCAAGTCAGAGCCAAGTCACCCCCTCCAAGTACTTTGGTCTTGTGTGTCAACCTATGAGGTGAGTTGGCTTTCATGATCTAGCTCTTATAAATAGGGGTCCACGTCCTTTTCTCAGCTTGGAGACTCTAGTTCACTATATCTGAACCTCCATAACTGCTCTCTCTTGCTCCGTCTCCACCTAAGGCTGCCTTCACTCTCACCCAGCCCACCTCCTTTAGTGGTTCAGCGCCAGATCAGTGCTTACCACCTCCTTCTACTGGCCTGCTCTACTACAACAGTCCACATGGAGAAACTCCCTCCATCAAGATTCTCTAAGTGAAAGAGTCCATAAGAGCCACCTCTATTTCTACGAGCTTTTCTAGGCCAACAAACAATCCAAGGACCTATTTGGAATGTATTCATGTTATATGGCCACAAAACTGATGATTCAATCATCTCTGCGCTTGATATTGTGGTGTCATCAAAAAAGGTCCAATTGATAAGACTGCAAGAAATCATGGGAGGTTTGCAATTTTAGATATTCAAAAGCACCTGAACTCTTTCATAGGGAGGGCAATAAACCCATAAAGCCAAGTAACTTGCCCCACCCTCTTCATAGCTAAGGGGTGGATTTTGCAGTGGGGCTGCAGGTTAAGCCAGTTGGGGGGGGGGGAAGAAGGCTACACCTTGGTTGGATCAGATCCTGGGAGGCTTGGAGTTGAAATTATGTGCTATTTAAGTAGTTTACTCCTACAAATTTTTCCTTAATGTACCTTACCCTCCACATATAAAGAAAACGATATGTTGCTTTGCACTTTTTTCTTCAGTGAGTACGAAAAGTTTATACAGATTGAGAAATATTAACACCTAAACCAAACAAAAGTTGCAAAATGGGCCTCAAACTAACTGTATTACAACAGAACAGTTCCCTCAATCCACTACTCTGCAACAATATTACACCTGAGTGAACAAAAATCTGTATACACTTCCCTGAACACTATCCACACACTAACAATATTACAGATATCCTCTCCCACTTCATGGAGCTTACAGAATGTCATACCCTGCTATACAGCATGTCACGACAGCATAGCTCCATCAATCCACTATGCAGAAGTAATATCAACCATACTCTCTGCGAAACATCATTTCTTTACACACGTCAATTTGAACCCTCTCGCTCAATCTGTCTCTCTTCGTATTTGATTGATCAGTTTCACCCCATCACACCAATCTCTTATTCACAGGTTATCATATTTGAAGCCATCACCTTTACCCTTACATGTTGCAATCATATCACCATCACATCGACCCTCAACAATAATGTTTTTAATCTTATTCTTTCTCACTAGACAACAATCTAAGATCAGCCAACATTACGAAGATTTATGGTTATGTTTTATTGTTTTTGCAGGGTGGGCGTGGACTTGAAGCAAGGATCAAAGATACTCTGGCAAACTCCCGGACATGGGACTTATTTGGGGTGCCAAGCAGAAAGGCAAGGCCTTGAAGAGTCCCCAATCTTTATCCAACTACAGCCACCAAATTCTTACAAGACTCATGAAGGAGGTTTATTTCTGTGAGCTCAATTGGTAAAAATCTGCTGATATCTAAAAATGGCAACGATGTTTCTAAACAAAGTAGTAAACATATGACTGATTTTACAACTAGATCGAAGGTTATCACTTCGACACCGTAGGCATAAAGCACATAAAATAGTTGAAGGATTC
>JAUTBS010191486.1:0-11822 GCA_032361285.1 Aequorea victoria | reverse complement strand
TTGTCTTTTCCTTCATGACCGCCATCATATTATTGAGTTAATCTTTCACTTCCCTTAGCTCGACCTCCATTGCGGTGGAGGTTTCAGTTTTCTCGGGCTGGATGCCCCCGGCCTGCTTAGGAGCTTGATTTCTTCTCTGAGATTGAGCCCTGCTTTCAGCCATGTCTCTATTCTCGCTCGGCTCCTCTTCCTGGCCTTGCCCTCGATCGTTGGGCTGTTGGTCTATTGGCTGCCTATTCTCAGGATGAAGAATCTGAGGGGAAAGGAGAGGAACGGGCAGGAGCCGAGCTTGCTCATCAAGCCTTTGGTTGATGGCCTAGTTTTGGTGAACCAAGCCTTAGATCAATTGATTCAGATCCTTCAACTGTTGCTTAACATTAGGTAGTGGGTCTCCTTAAGGGTTGTCCAGATGACGATTTCCTTCAGAGACCATTGATCGTGTGGCAACCATTCAGAATACAAAACACCAGGGAGAGGAACAATGACCAGTAGTACCCATAGACGACGCTAGACGTTGGTGTCTGAATCTGGATGATCATTCCACAAGCGGTGTGCCTCCAAAGTGACTCTTGAGTCCTCCCTATTCGCCGATTAAGTTTCTGCAAGATGTTAGAAAATAGACACCGGTGGGGTTCCGACCTATTGTTCTCCGATGCTAAAGTCAGCAGATAGGCAGTAGATAAGTACAGAATGTAGAGACAGTATGTAAATGGCTCAAGAATGGCATACCTTTTCTCCTCCTTGAGAATGTTTATTTATAGTGGCGTAAGAGATGTCGAATTCTGGAAAGGATCCCCTATTTTTTGGGATTGTGCATGATCCTAGGGATGTGATATTGGCAAAGTATGGAATTTTCCTGATCTAGGTGGGAATCTCAGGATTTGTGTTGACTTGATTGCTGATCTCTCGCGGAGATAGCTGTTCAGAATGATCTTCGAAGAGATCGATGGCACTGGTTTCGGAACTGACTGTTATGGGTACTCGATTTTCCTGACCCGATTGACTGAGCACGTGGATATAACTGACTGAGCTCGAGGGTCGACTGATCGAGTTTGGAGTTAGTCTGAGTATATGAACGGGTCAGTTGAGTTGGTTGTCACACTCGGTTGGAACCGAATGCTTTCTGGAAACCCTTTCGGTTGTCTTTAGGTGACCGTTCAAGTTTATACCCATCACTATCTATTTTTAATTTATTTTTCTTATCTTTCGAGCAAGAATGTCGAAGAGTCCTAAAAAATCACTATTGGTGAAGGTCTGGGCTCGATGTGTTGGGGAGGCCAAGGTCATGGTGGCTAAGAAGCCAAAAAGGGCTCCTACTCCGACCTCTACTGCAAAGGACCATCCCACAACCGTTGTGGTGTTGGATACTCCCGAGGGCTCCCTACCGATGGGAACTACATCCTCAGTAGTGGAGACTCCCCCAGTTACAACTGTTGTTTCCAACCCTCCTGCTGAGATCATCGCCCCCACACCTGCCATGGACTCTCCTACTCTAACGGGTCCCTCAGCCTCCTCTTCTCCCGAGGAGATACTGAGCAACTTCAACATTGCTCTTGCCAAAATGGTCAACTTTGTTGGAGAGGTTAACCAAATCCTGGCCAAGATCGGGACCATTCCTATGGCCAAGGACTTAGTCCTAGACCTAACTCGAGTAAGCTCTTACTTTTATCTTTGTTTCTTTCTTTCTATGTTTATTTGTGTTTCCTTTTTGTCGTAACTCATCTCTTTACTTGTTTTTTTTACCAGCTTATGCTTGATCTTTTCACCTCTCTAGTTGATGCTATCAGAGGGAAGTCTAGAATGCCTCGGAGGATAAGAAGGCTTCATCCTTACAAGCCAAGCTCACGAAGCAAGGCGAGGAGCTGAAGAAGGCCAAGGCTGAGGCACAATTGGTGGTTGCTTAGGCCAATGAAGAATTGGCTAGACTCCTAGCCGAGAAGGAGGCAGCTGAGAAAGCGAGAGCCCAGGCCAAGGAGGGGAGAGCTCGCATTGAGGAAGGAGTGGGAAAAGTGGAGACAATGATGGCCACGATTGAAAGAAAGGCTTCAACTGAGCTCACAGCCAAGCTGATGAAGGCCAAGGAAGAAGCTGTCGAGGCCTTTAAGACCTCCGAAGAATTCAACACCTAAATCACTAAGTACTATATCATTGGTTTTAATGCGATGAAGGCCCAAGCAGCAATCACCTTCAAGGACCTAGACTTCTTCCCCTTTCTCTGGGATAATGACGAATGAGAAGCCGAGGAAGGGGCTCAGTCGAGAAGCCTCCTGCCTGATCCTCCTCTCCTATCTTTTTTCTTACTTATGTAATTTTTACTTTTCATGTACTCTTTTGTAAGGATGAACTTTCTAATAAATGAAATGCAATTTTTTGAATGTCTCTGTCTTCGCCCGAATGAATGTTTTACTTTTTCTCTTGCCCCAGTCATTCTTTTCTAAATGACTCCATATTTTTATTCTACTAAGTGTTGAAAGTTATTGTCGATCTTTCTAACTTTTAATGAATGAATGGTGTCTTGCTAGTGCACTCTTAATTTTTCTAAGTGTTGAATGTCTCGGTCAGTCTTTACTTAAGTTCTCGGTCGTGCTTTCTAGTAGTCCTATCCTTGTTCTTGCTGACCACACTATAAGGTAGTAAAAATTACTAAGTGTTCAAAGTCTCTGTCGAATTCTCAAATAATTCGACCACCAGATTCTTAAATAATCTGGTGAGAATTTTTCTAAGTCTTTAGATTCTTGGTTGGCCTCTTTAAGTAGCCCAACTTTTGATCGATCTGTTTGGATCCCAAAGTGTAGGATTTTCCTATTTCTAGGTCTCATTCGATCTCTTTAAGGCTTTGATTGGATCTTTAGGCGATCCTGTTATTCTTTGGCTGGTCAGGTCCTCAGGTGACCTGACTGTTGAACTTTTGTAGAAAACCTTCAAGGTCTCGGCTGGATCTTTAGGCGATCCAACTGTTCTTTGACCGACCAGATCCTCAAGCAATCTGGCTGTTAAACTATCGAGATCTTTAAGGCATCGTTTGGATCCTGAGGCGATCAAACCATTTTTCGGCTAACCAGATCCTCAGGCGACCTTGTTATTGAATTTGTCAAAGTTTTTGAGGCCTCGGTTGGATCTTTAGGTAATCCAACTATTCTTTGGCCAACCAGGCCTCAAGCGATCCGACTATTGAATTTGTCAAAGTCTTTGAGGACTCGGTTGAATCCTTAGGTGACCCAATCGTTATTTGGTAGATCAGGTCCTCACGTGACCTGGCTATTGAATTTATTAAAGTCTTTAAGGCCTCAGTTGGATCCTCAGGCAATCCAACCATTCTTTGGCCGACCAGGTCCTCAGGCGACCTGACTGTTGAACTCTGTAGAAAGTCTAAAATTTGTGTAGAAAACATAAAGCAGAGAGTGCAGGAAAAAGGATACTTTTTATTGAGTGCGTTTACAAGCTCTTTACTGGTAGTACTTTCTAAAGTGCTCGGCATTCCATGCATGTGGAAGCATCTTATTGATCACATCTTTCAGTCAATATACCCCAGATCTTACTCGGTCTTCAACTTGATAAGGTCTTTCCCAGCTCGGTCCCAGCTTTCCCCCTCAGGGATCTTTAGTGGCAAGAGATACTTTCTGGAGGATCAAGTTCTCTATTTTGAACTCTCTTTTTCTGATATTGTTGTCGTAGTACTTCTTTATTCTCTATTGGTAGACAGCTATTCTGAGAGCTGGGGGTTCTCGAATTTCATCTACCTGATCTAAGTTTTCTTAGAGAGCTTGGTTGTTTGTATTTTTATCGAAGCTGGTGGTTCGGTAGCTTTCTAGGCCGACCTCAACTGGGATGACTACCTCGCTCCCAAAGGCGATCATGAATGGGGTCTCTCCCGTTGGAGTTTGTATTGTCGTTCGATATGTCTAGAGGAAATTTGGGAGCTCTTTGGCCCATATGCCTTTTGCTAACTCCAATTTTGTCTTGATCATCTTCAGAATTATTATGTTGGTTACCTCAACCTACATATTAGCTTGGGGATGGACAGGGGAGGAGTACCAATTCTAGATGCCCAAGTGTCGACAGAACTCTCTGAACCCCTTATTATCGAATTACTTGTCATTGTCGGTGATGATGCTTCTCAGGATTTCAAACTGACATATGATCGACTTCCAAATGAAGTCTATTGCCTTCTGCTTGGTAATCTTTGCCAATAGTTCTGCCTTTACCTATTTGGTGAAGTTGTTGATTGCTACTATCAAAAACTTCACCTGACCTCTCCCAGTCAGGAACGGTCCTACTATGTTGATTCCCCATTGGACGAATGGTCATAGGGTGGTGATCACAGTGAGCTCTTCCGGTGGCTGTCCAGGGATGGTTGCAAATTTCTAACACTTGTCACACTTTTTTAATAAATTCTTCTGCGTCTTTTTGTACCGTAGGCTAGTCGTTGTCAGCCTTTAGGATTTTGTCTAATAAGGCCCGACCACCTGAATGGTTGCCGCAAATCCCCTCATGTATCTCCTGCATTACGTATTCTGATTCTTCCTTTAAGATGCACCTTAGGTAAGGCACCGAGAAGCCACGATTGTATAGATTTTCATCGATAAGTACGTACTTACTTGCGCGGTTAACGTTCTTGCCTCAGTTTTTTCGTTCGGTAGCTGACCATTTCGTAGAAAGTTGATGATGTCTTCTACCCAGATTATACAGATCTGTGTCATGTTGACTGATATGCTCGGTGTCCCGTTTTGAGCGATGCTCGAGTGAGTCAGATACCTTGTCAATACTCCTCGACCCATCTATCCCTCAGGAGTTGAGGCAAGCCGAGCAGGGTCATCAACTCTCTGATTGCCATCCCTGGGGATCCTTTCGATCAGGAACTTGTCAAATTTGGCCTTGAGATCCTTTGTGATAGCTTTGTAGGCTTTCATTTGTTCCTCTCATGCATCGAACTCGCCCTGTACTTGGCCGACCACCAACTGTAAATCGCTGAGGATTTTTTTATCTATTTGGCCCCCATTGCTAGTGCCAGCCTGAGTCCGGCTATGGCGGCTTCATACTTTGTCTCATTTTTGGTGGCTCGAAACCCAAAGCGCATAGTGTACTCTAATACTTCTCCTTTTTTAAGTTAAATCTCATAATTGCTTTTCAACATTGGGCCATTGTTCCTTTTGGGGGTTGTTTTGGCAGCAATTTCCTTCGGAGGCCATCGATCTTGTGGAAACCATTCAGACTACAAACAACCAGGGGGAGGAAGAACGATAAATCGCTTCCCACAGACGGTGCCAAATGTTTGAATCCCAACGGCTCCTCGATATCGGCAAAGACCTGCAAAATATTAAAATCTAACACCGGTGGAGTACGAGCCTAAACTCCTCCGATAATTAAGTCAGCAGAGAGGTAGTAGAGTAGAATTGATGACTTATAGAATGTAAAAAAGTAATACAAAACTGTATGTAAAGTGTAGAAGAATGGAATACCTCTGGAGTATAAGGACCCCGACTATATATAGGATGGCAAAGGTGCGAATTTCGGGATTGGTGTTTTATCGATCCCTTATTTCCCGATCTGAGCAAGATTCTCGGGATATGTGATGATCTGATCCCTGATTTACTGCTAGAATAGTTGCTGGGGTGACCTCGAGAGAGATCTTCGGCATTGATTTTAGAGTTTCTTTTACTAATGCTTGACTCGGTCATCTTAGTTGACTCATAGAGCGCGTGTCCTGGCTGAGCTTGTCTCTTCGAGTTTTTTTTTTTTAGTACTCTGTAGAATGGTCAGCATATCTAACCTGATGTCGTGCCCCCTATCGGCTGGAATTGTGGTTTTAATTACCTACAATTTTTGTTATTTTTGTCATTCTAGTCGGTCAATCGGTATTAATATTTTTTTAAAAAATTAATATTTTTATTAGGCACCATTCTGTTCATACTCATCACTTTCTATTACACTTTATGTTTTATTTTATAAAAATAAATTTGATAGAGTCAAGTGTACTTAGACATGCTCATTATTAATCCATATATGTCATGTATTATAATCTTTGTTTAAATGTTAATTATTATTTATTAAACAGTGAATAATAAAAAAATAATACATAAATATTTTGTGTAATTTTTTTTAATATTTATAAAAATAATAGATTTTACCTTTTGATAAGTATAAATTGAATTGTCGGTTATGATCGTCTGAGATCATGATTGAGTAACACTACCACCGATCGACCGAAACTATGACCGATCGACCGACTGAGATTACAAACCAATTGAAGTTACAGTCGATTAAAACTTTATTTTTAGCCGATCGGGGACACAACATCAGACCAGTTACACTATCCAATCTTCAGAGCACTCAAGATATACTCGGGAGATGTGCTCGGTTAGTCAGCCAACACAATCGGGCATAACAGCAGCTCCATAACCGATGCCTAAATTTCTCCCAGGATCGCTCTAGTAGCCATCTCAACGGTAAATCAGGGATCAGACTTTATCACATATCCCAAGAATTATGCCCACGCGCGGCAAATTAGGGATCAGTAATCATCAATACCTATATTCGCACCCCTGCTCCTCTATATATGGCCATTATTCATACTCTCCAAAGGTACGCCAATGATTATATTTTCTACATTCAGTCATCTACTTTCAGTCCTACAATTTTATATTGCCTCCCCACCGACTTAAGTAGCAAAAGATCTTAGGCTGACACCCCACCGGTGTCAAGATTATGATATTTGCAGGTCATTGATGATCTCGAAGAGCTATTTAAATTTCAGCACCAACATTTTGGCACTGTCTGTGGAAAATGATTATCGTTCCTGTTCTCCGTGGTGGCTAGAAGCTCAAATAATTATGACCAGATCAATGGTCTCGGAGAGTAATTGCCAACGCTACAATCCTCAAGAGGAGCGATAACCCAATATCGAGCAATAACTAGGGGATCTAACCCAAATGATTCAAGGTTTGGTTCATCAAAACTAAGCCATCAACCAAAAGCCCGACGAGCAGGCGAGGCTTTAGCCTCTTCATCATCCCCTTTTCGCACCTAATGCAAGGGCTTCTCATATCGGTAGCGGATGAGGGCCTGTGGTCATCCCACAACAGTCCATTCCCCATTCTAATGAACAGAGGTGAGGGTGTGGGGTGGACAGTCCAAGCAGAAATAAAGAAGTAGCAGAAAGTGGGACAAATCTTCAAGGCAGGAACGCCGTCCTGAGGTATGATGAATCTAATCAACATGACAAAACAAAGGCCTCAGCTGCAATTGAGGTCGAGTTTAAATAAGTTAAGAACCAGCTCTACAACATCATGGAGGCCATGAAAGGTAAAACGGCTATGGTGGTTAACGAGATGGTGCAAGGGATAGACCTATCATTCTCACCAGCAGTAATGATTGAGCCCCTACCGTCAAAATTCAAGATGCCACAGATGGAGGATTTCGATGATTTAAAAGAACTCTTGGATCATTTAGAGACCTATAAAGCGTACATGCACCTTCACGCGGTCCGAAATGAAATTATGTACCGAGCGTTCCTGACCACCTTGAAGGGATCATCTCGCATATGATTTAGTAAGTTAAAGAGTGGGTCAATCGCCACATTCACCCTGTTAAGTAAGCTTTTTGTGGGGCACTTCATCAAAATTCAGAGGCATCTGAGACTGGCCACATATCTCCTAAATGTCAAGCAAGGCAAGACCAGAACTTTATGTCACTACGTGACTCGGTTCAATGCTGAGGCCATGAAGGTAGATGACATTGATGACAGAATGGCACTCACGACATTCATGGGTGACCTCCAACCAAATTTTTTTTTCTCGTTAGCAAAGGCACCCCCGGCTAGCATGGCCAAACTCATCGTTAAGGTGCAGAAACACAAGAATGCCAAGAACGCAATGAATACCAAAGAAGAAAGGTCCTCAAAGCCAAGCCAAAAGAGTGGCAAGGGAGAAAAGAATGACTGAAGAAAAAAGGATGAACTAGACAGATCAAGGTAATCCCAAAATTCAGATCGCCAGCGGCACAATCAGGCCAATTCCAAACAGTCTCAGATACCAACCAGTCAGTTTAAGAGGTATACTCCGCTGAACACCCCCATTGACCAAGTGTTGCTGTAAATCAAGGATGACCCCGAGTTGTGGTGGCTAAAGAAGTTGAAGACACAACCCAACCAAAAGTATCCAAAGAAGTATTGTTGATTCCATAAAGATCACAACCATAATATCGAAGACTGCTTCGACTTGAAAGTAAAAATTGAAGCGTTGATCTAAAGGAGAAGACTGAGCAAATTCCTAGCCGGATGGAGAATTAGAGAAGAGTTGAGATGACAACAGGACATACATTTCCCAGCAAATAGATATTAAGATGGGGATCTTATGGGAGAGGTCAAGGTCATTTCTGGAAGATTCGTTGGTGGGGGAGAAAGTAGCTCATATAGGGGGCCCATTCCAGAAGGTTGAGAATTGAGGGGTCGCACAAGGTCTACGTAGCAGATCGCCCAAGAAAAATTGCCAAGAAAGATAAGGTTATAACTTTCTCAGATCTTGATGCTCAAGGAGTGCATCATCCTCATAGCAATTCCGTAATCTTTACCATGGTCATTACGAACTACAAGGTATGCAGAATCTTAGTCAATAATGGTAGTTCAGTTGATATACTATTCTTGAATTCCTTTGACTAGCTCAACATATGTCGAGAAAAGCTATTCTTAATAAAGTCACTTATGATAGGATTCACTCGAGAAAAGGTTTAGCCTATAGGGTCGATCGATTTACCTCTCACGGTCAGCTCTAGCTCTAAACAGACGACCAAGATGGTCAACTTTATAGTGGTGAATTACCCATCAGCTTATAATGTGATTCTAGGATAACAACTTTTAATCAGTTGAGGGTGATCACGTCAACCTATCACCTTATGATCAAGTACCTGATCGGCCATGGAGTGGTAGAGCTCCAAGCTGATCAAACGATGGCCAGGGAATGCTATGCCACCTCTCTCAAAGAGCCAAATCTGAAGGATAAACAAGAAGTTTATTTAGATAGGGGAGTCAGCTGGGGAGCTAAACAAAGTAAGCATAAACAAGAATCGACCAAACCATGAGGTCCAAATTGGATCAGCTTTGCCCCTGAATTCTAGGCAGACTTGATCTAATTTTTAGAGAAACATAAATCCATTTTTTCATGGACACACGAGGACATGCCAGGAATCAGCCTGAAGGTAATCTCGCACCATCTTTGCGTTGATCGGCTTCACATTCCCGTCAAGCAAAAATAAAAGGGTCTTCACCAAGGAAAGAAATAAAGCCATTGCGGTTAAGGTTGATATGTTACTAAATGCAGGGTTCATTTGGGATGTACACTATCCTGACTGGCTAGTCAATGTGGTCCTAGTGAAGAAATCTAACAGCAAGTGAAGAATGTGTGTAGACTTCATGTACCTAAACAAGGCTTGTCCCAAAGATAATTATCCCCTCCCCGTGATTGATCAGTTGGTGGACTCAACCAGCGGCCATGAGCTTCTCAGCTCCATGGATGCATTCTCAGGATACAATCATATCCTCATGAACAAAGTCGATCAGGAGAAGACATCTTTCATCACCGAACGAGGAATCTACTACTATAAGATGATGCCATTTAGCCTCAAGAATGCAGGGGCCACCTACCAATGCCTAGTCAACCTCATGTTCAAACGACAGATTAGTTGAAACGTTGAGGTCTACGTCAACGATATACTAACTAAGAGCAAGAAAGCCAATGATCATCTTGCAAAACCTCGAGAAAACTTTTTAGCTACTACATAACTTTAATATGAAGTTAATTCTAGCTAAGTGTGCATTTAGTGTATCAGGAGAAAAGTTTATCGGGTTTATAGTCAGCCAGCTAGGCTTCAAAGCTAATCCTGAGAAAGTCAGAGCAGTCCTAAAGATACACTCCTTAAAAATGATAAAAAGAAGTTTAGAAACTGACTGGATAATTGGCATCCCTGAACCAGTTCATTTCAAAGGCGACCGATCATTGCATGCCACTTCCCAATGTCTTAAAAATAGAATTTGATTGGACAGAAGGTTGTGAGCAAGCCTTCACGGACCTAAAAGTGTACCTGACGTCCCTACCACTGTTGTCTCAAGTAGTGCTCGGTCAGAAAATTTTTCTTTACCTAGCAGTCTCAAAAATAGCAATCAGCTCAGCCTTCGTTCGTAACGATGCAAGAGTCCAGAAGCCTGTCTACTATATTAGTGGAGCATTTTGATGTGTAGAATCCAGATACCCACGGGTGGTGAAGCTAGCCGTTGCTTTAATCACCTCGGCTAGGCGACTGCGCCCCTACTTCTAGGATCACACTGTAGTTGTACTAATCGACCAGCCGTTGAGGCAAGTCTTACAAAGGCCAAATATCTATGAATGGTTGGCATAGTGGTCAGTGAAGTTGGGTGAATTTGACATCCAGTATCGATCATGACCAGTTGTTAAGGGACAAGTTATAGCTGACTTCTTGGCAAAATTTAAGACAACCCATCCCCTCTAGGCAACAATAGAATCGCTCGGAGGTCGAAGTCCTGTAAGAGGTAGAGATTAACTTTGATGAGCAACAGGCACGTACAATCAACATCGATGGGTCCATGAATTAGTTAGTCAATGGTGCTGGTCTGGTTCTCATCTTTCCTCAGGGCGAAGTGCTAAAATATGCCATGCGCTTTAGGTCGGCCACCCATAATAAGGCAGGATACAAAGCATTTATAGTTGGACTCAAGATGGCACAAGCCCTGGGCTCGAGAAAGGTTAAAATTCTTAACAAATCCCAATTGGTGGTCAGCTAAGTAAGGGGAGATCTTAATGCCCGCAAAGAATGAATGAAAGCTTATAAGGCTGTCATCGAAGAGCTCAAGGTTAGATTCGATGAGTTCTTAATAGAAAGAGTCCTTGGGGACAGTAATCAAAGAGCCGATGGCGTTGCTCGGCTAGCCTCATCTCTTGAGGGGCAGATGGGTCAAGAAATACTTATAGAGTACCTCACCTAACCGAGTACAAGTCAAGAGAGGGTACTGAGCACAGCGGTCAACGTGGCACAGATCTGTGTGGTATGGGTAGAAAGTATCATCAACTTTCTACGAAGTGGTCAGCTACCAACCGACAGATTCAAAGCAAGGAAGTTAAGGTATCGAGCAAGTAAGTATGTTCTTATCAATGGCATTCTATATAAATGTGATTTCTCGATACCTTATCTACGGTGCATCCTAAAAGAAGAATCAAAGTACGTGATGAGAGATACACGAGAGAATATACAACAATCACTCAGGTGGTAGGGTCGTATCAGGCAAGATCTTAAGGGTCGGCTATTACTAGCCCACACTACAGAAGGATGCAGAAGAGTTTGTTAAGAAGTGCGACAAATGTTAGAGATTCGTGGTCATTCCTATACAACCACTTGAAGAGCTCACAGTGATCACTACCCCCTGGCCATTCAACCAATGGAGAATTGGCATTGTGGGGCTATTCTTGATCGGGAGAGGACAGATAAAGTTTGTGATGATGGCAATCAACTACATCACCAAATGGGTAGAGGCAAAATTGATGGAAAATATTACCAAGCAGAACACTATAGATTTTGTTTGAAAGTCAGTCATATGTCAGTTCGAGATCCCTAGGAGTATCATAACAGACAATGATAAATAATTCAACAATAAGGGATTCAGAGAGTTCTGCGGATGCTTAGGCATCCAAAATTGATACTCGTTCTGTAAAATTCGGTAAAAATTTAAAAAAAAAATTGAATAATAAACTGACTTAATTATTAAACTAAGTTAATAAAGTTGTAATAATTTCAAATGCTAAAACTGAAAATATAAA
>JAUTBS010191375.1:0-11823 GCA_032361285.1 Aequorea victoria | reverse complement strand
CATGGGCTTCAATTTTCATGTTGGAACCTAGTCCAAAATCCTAAGTCTTGGATGTGATCTAGGTGACCAAACTTAGAATTTCATACTTTAACTTAAATTTTATTAAGTTCAAATCTCAAGTGGACAAGTGGCTAGTTATTTAATTATTCTAAGTGTTGAACCCTTGTTTAATGATATTAGGATTTATGTGATTCAATTTCTAGGGTTTGATCGGTTACTAATTCAATTAGTGTTGAATTACGCCGAGGTTAAAATCCTGGCAAAAACGGGTCTTTACATAAATAATTTTATAAGGTTTGGTCCAATAAATGAAAAAATGCCAAAAAAACTAATGAAATGGAATTCTAGTAAAACAACGCAAGGCGAAGAAGCAAGTTTTGGCGCAGTTTTTAACATAGGCGAAAACATGAAAATTAAAATGGACCAAGTGATGGAACACTTATAGAATCTTGAGTTAAGGCCCAAAAAATTATGAGAATTTATAATATGGACGAAAAGAATATAATTAAGCCCAATTAAAGTAAATGAAAAGGTTAAAACAAGCCTAATAAGGCATAATCTTGATTACGGCCCAAAAGATGATTTGTTTAGAATTATGGGCCAAGAAAATTTGTAAGCCCAAAACATAAATATAAATAGACCAAATTATTTAATTGAGGCCCAATGAGAATTAATTCTTAAGCCAAAAGCAAGAAAAGCCCAAAAACTTGAATTTTGGCCTAAAAGTTTAAAATTGGCCCAAAACTGCTTTTAATTCTCATGAATTAATTCAGTAATAAGTAAAATAATTAATTAGGGGCTTCTAGAAAGTGCTGGCCGACTCCCCCTAGGAGAGGGTGAGTGATGTGACACTTTGTTGACTTAAAGAAAAAAAAGAAGAAAAGAAAAAAAAAAAAGAAAGAAAAGATGGAAAAGAATGGTGTTTACTTGGAAAAATAGTTTTCCTACCTCACCAAAGCCCCCAAGTCTTCAATGAATAGTGGAATGCACATGAAAAATGATGTGATGAGAGAAGAAATGATGTGACATAATTAAAATAAAAATTAAAAGAAAAATCTAAAATTCTTGTCAAGTACCATGAAATTAGGGAATATGTTTCCCAAATAAACCAAATAAGGCCTTAAGCATGTGGAAACTAATTTATTAAATCCAAACAAGGTATTAGAAATCTTGGAGCCCAAGATTTGGTTGGAACTCAATCAAACTAGAGAAACCAAGTATGTAATTGAGAATTTAATTAGAACTAAATGTGGGGTAGTGTGGTCATTTCACATCCAACATTTGCCTATAAATAGGAGGCCTTTCCAAGCACTTGATACATTTTTTTCACACTCTCACCATGCCCCATAGTGCTCGGCAGAGAGAGAAAGGGAGGGGAGAGAAGAAGAAGAAGAAGAAGAAAAAGAAAAAGAAGAAAAGAAAAGGAAGAAGGAAAAAGGAAAAAAGAAAAAGGAAGAAGACCAAAAAGCTATGTCCTATTTCATGGAGTAAGGAAGACAAGCAAGTAAGTGATCTTAAAGACCTCTATTTCTTTTTTAAGTTCATCTTCTTAAACTCATCCGTTTCTAAGCTAAAAGAAGAGCAATCATGAAAGAACCAAACATGGATGAACCCTAACTCAAAAAAAATAGACTTTCTTGAGTTGTGGGAACAATTGAAATAAATAATGAGATCTATAGAGAAGTCAAGATAAATGATTAACATGGTATATAAAATAATAATAATAAGATCTGGACCCTTGCTTGCATGTGTAAGAAAGAAGGAAGTTAATGGATGTAGGAGATTCTTTAAGAAATTGACAAAACAGTGGGCTTAAAGAACCATCTCAAATTTTGTGTTAGCCAAACATGGCCTAACTGAAAATATATTTCACACAGAGTTATATTAGTATGTTATTAACACGTGTGATTTTTAGTTGGACCCACAAACATGATTTAGAACCCCTATGCCATTTTTGCAATTTCTGCGCCGGAGATACAGAAAAATAAACCAGTTTGAGAAATTTTACTTAATTCCAGACGAATCCCTTGGTGATGATCCATATATGAAAAGAATTTTATAACGGTCTAGTTTCACCCAAAAATTATAAACCTCATTTTCGTTGGACATATTTTGAGGAAAATGAATTCTCCCAAACAGGAACATTTTTGGATAGATTCTACCACAATAATTTTTAGCACCCTTTTGGTTGGGATATGACTCTCGGGTTCTACATGGAAAATATATATAACACCCTAATATATCCTTTTTACTTTTTAAAGATTTATTTATGGAGTTTTAACATTTATAAATGATTTTACAACGATTCGGACAAAATCTAGAATTTGAGTAAAGTTAAGAGAAATGATGATCTAAGAGGAGTAAAACACCTAAGCCTACGTACTTGAGTTCTTAGGAACTCCAAATAATTATTAACACATATAAGGGTAGTTGTGAGGAACCCATCCTCTTTTATCTCCATTTTCTCCTCCGTTCCTCACATAAATGAAATGAAATGTGAGTACGGAACGAACCACGAGAAGAAATGAAAGAGGGGTTTTTCTCCAAATGCGTCTGTGTTAAGGGCCGCACAAATGAAGTTTCCATCTGGTTTTTGGATAAACCAAAAAATCAAGAATTTCAATGGAACTAGTCCGTCCTTACGAGAGAAAATGGTTTGGGAGCTAGGGTACGAAAGGGGAAGGTGTTAGGCACCCCTCTTGCCCGATCCAAAAACAGACTCTACTTAACCATTCCATTTTGTTCTTGTCTTAAATTTATCAAAAGAAACACATATACAAAAGGTGTTGAAGAGAGAACAATAAAAACAAACAAGGAAACAAAATTTAACCTAAAACTAAGGCTTTCTATGCATGCTTACACTTAAAGCCATGTCAAACTGAGAAATGGTAGCATATCAGTGCAGTTGATACATAAAAGCATGCTATTTAAAACATACAAAAGTAGGAAAAGCTACTGGAAGCCACTGGTTTTAAGCAAATATGGCACACGCCACCTAGAACCTGGCACGCATAATCTGGATATGACGTGCGCCACTTTTGGGCCCTTTGGAGATGGCGAATGTCACTATGGAAGAGTGACCTCGTCATTTAGAGGGCCAAAAAAGGGGCTACTGTTTTAATAAAAATAGTGTTCTCGTGTGTGGGTATGCTTTTACAATAGAAGGAAACACAAAAAGAAAGCATTTCAACAGAAATTACAACAGATAGAAAATATGCAGAAATGGGCTACCAAAAAAGCTACTAGAAGCCATTGGTCTTCAAACAGAGGTGGCACCTACCACCTCATGACCTGGCACGCACCACTAGGGCATGGCGTACACCACTTGTGGAGTTTCTGAAAGTGACGTGCGTCACTATGGGAGAGTGAGCTCGACACCAGGAGGTCCAAAAAGGGCTACTATTTTGAGAAAAATAGTGTGCTTCGTGTGTATGTGTTTTTATACGAAGAAAAAAAAAATGGACTTTATATTCGATTCTTTTAAAGCTAAATCATGCTTCTAACGACAATTAAAACATGTTTGGACTGTTAATGAAATAAAGAAAATAAACCAAGGAGAACGAGACCAATGGCCTCTTTCTCCCTTTTTACTGATTAAAAGAAGTTTTAAGAGTAGAAATATAAACAATAATGGAAAAAGATGAGAAAGGAGGAGCCTACCGTATATCCCGGAAGAAAAACAAAGTTTCAAGAAATTTTTTCAGCTTTTCCTCACGTACGACACGTCCTCGGGAAGCCTTCTGCGCGGTCTTTGAGTTTTTGGACTCTTTCCAGTGCAAAGGATTTTGAAGTGTTGGGTAGTTTGAGTGAAGTTTTGGGAGTTAGCTTAGGCTTAAGAATATTAATTCGGTAAGGGTTTAATTTGGGAGTTCGGGATAGGGTTTCAACTCTGCAGAGGTTTGGTGCTCTCAAAATTGGGGGATCTATTTTGAGGTGGGGGGAGGGTCATATTTATAGAATTTTGGGTAATGAGCTGACTTGGTGCCAAAATCTCCTCTTAAGGTGTCATGCGCCATGTTGAAGGAGGGGTGCGCCACTTTGAGGTGGTGCGCATCAGGGGTAAAGGTGGCTTGGGCCTCTGATATTATTTTGGTTAGTGGCATGAAAAGTTATGGCGCGGTAGTAGGGACTTCAGTTTTGAGGTGGCATCGGGTTTTTGGGATGGAAGTGGTGTGCACCACTTAAAGGTGGCGCAGCGCTGGGTTGGCTGCACTAAGGGGTATTTTTGGTATTTTAGGTATTTTGAGGTGTTTCAGGGTGCTTTGGGATGCATTAGAGGACTTCTCAGACTCATGGTCTCGTACGGAAGCTCTTTCAGCGTGAATGATGTACACATTTCATCGTCAAAAAGCTTGCGGGAATTGGTGATATTTGGTTTAGTAAAAAATTGGGGTGTCTATACTTGTCCCTCTTTGACAAAATTCCCGCCACATTGCGTGGGTGAGTGAATGTCAAAGAACCATAAACTGTCCCTTTCGATTAAACCATTCATCAGGCAAAGAAAAAGAAAAACAAAACAAACAAAGAAAAGAAAGTATCCTTTTAAGGTCATGAGTGTACCGCGTGCATCAGTTTATAGTTGCGCCAGACTGCGAGTAACAGTTTATAGTTGTGCCAGACTGCGAGCATCAATTTATAGTCGTGCCGGACTACGAGCATCAGTTTATAGTCGTGCCAGACTGCGAGCGTAGTTTAAGGTCATATGGAACCATTCATTCAGTTTAAAGTCATGCCGGACCGCGTGTGTAGTTTAAGGTCATGTGGGACTCAAGGTACTCAGTTTAAGGTCATGAAATGGACCGGTTTATTCGATTTTGGATCATAGGACGGACCCAAAAGCTCTTAGTTTTAGGTCGTGAGATGGACCCACATCACTCAGTTTAAGGTCGTGAGACAGACCTTTTTTAGAATCCTGGGGTATGAGAATGAAGCTCGGCATGTAAGAACGATAGAACGATCAAGGATGATTTTTAAAAGTTTCAAAAGCTATCGAAGATGGACCCCAAATTTTGGGAATTTAATTTTTGAAACTGATAAATTTTGATGAATAGGAGGTGGACACGTGGCATGCGCCATGTGTCTTGGGAGACGTGACGTGGTGCCACATGGACATGACGCGTGAGGAGTGAGGTGGCACAGCGCCATGTGTTGGTTGGATTGATTGGCACATGAGGAGTAAGGTGGGGTAATGCCACATGATGATTGCGTTTTCCAGCGCATGAGGAAGGAAGTGGGGCAGCGCCACTTGTGAAGGTGAGAAGTGGCGTGCCACTAGGAGGGAAGTGGCATGCACCAGGTAGGCCAAAAGTTTGAAATTTCTTTAAGTTCGGCTGATGGTTCATTTGGCCGTACGCGAATTGCTTTTCTCCCTATTTCCTCTTACTCTCTTCCTACTCTCCTACTTTTGACTTACCCAAATGGCAAACAACGATCAGACTATCGACAGCACAGGTCATGAGGCAGACCCCCCTGCAGCTCCAGCGACTACAGTCCCGGCACCGTTTGACGGGACACAGAGTATTGATTCCTTCTTTAGGAAACTTCCTTCACTTGGAGGGCTCAACGGCTCCCTCTCTATCCATTCCCAGTAGTCCTCCGAGCGGTCTACTGCTATGGATGATCTGTTGGATGCTGTTGACGTTGTTCGAGCTACGGAGGAGGGTAAACCTTCAAAGCGTCACACTGCTGAGGAGCCAAAGGTGGATAACCCTCAGGTCTCAGATCCCTTCTGCGGGGTTCTGGCCGGGGAGATGCCATGGGGTTTCGACCTGGCAAGGTACTACCCTCCAACTCATTATTGGGAGTTTCTGTTGGCTTCTCGCTTCTACCATACCGACTCCATCATGGAGCCAAACTAGTTTTTTCGATCTCCGAGTATTCATCTCTCGGTATCGAACCGCCAGGTATGTCTAATTCTTTTTATATTTCAATTCTTCTTAATCAAACCAAATGAAAAAAAAACTAAAAAAAGATCTTTGACTTAGATGTATGCACAGGGTAGGCCGGAAGTGTTTGGATGGATGGTTTCTTAGAATATAACACTAAACAACTTGAACCTCTAAAATTAAAATATATTTTGAACTTAGAAACCTTGTATGCTTGGGATTAACCCCGTATCTTTCATTCCATTTTTTTGCATATGTATGCTTTTGGTTCTCTGTCGTTGGGTTGCATGTTAACATTTCCCGTGGTGGATGATTTTTGTTTTTGACCCTAGATTAACGTTTTTTCATTTTTCATGGGGAACCGTTTTTTTGTTTGATTTTGATTAATTTGAAACTCAGGTCACGTGTCAATGCTTCTCGAGAGGGAATTAATATTCTTTGTCCCTAGATTAACGTTTTCATGTTTTTCTACGATTTTTTTATTTTTTTTTGTTTTTAGTTGATTCAAAACTTGGGTTGCGTATCAACGCTTCCCGAGAGAGAATTAATATTCTTTGTCCCTAGATTTAACATTTTTATGTTTTTCTAGGGGAATTTATTTATTTTGTTTTTTTGGCGTTTTTGTGTATTTTAATTAACTCCATCTTGGGTTACACATCGACGTTTCTCGAGAAGGGCAGGGCTTCCCTTCAGTCTTCCCGAATAAGGTTACACATTGGGTCATGCGATCGATAACTGAATGGACTATCCGAATGTTTCCCCAATTTGGCTGGATCTGCGCTGGTGCTGACCAACTTTAGGTTAAGTCGTACGTATTCTCGAGAGAATTAACTGACTATATTTTTGTCCCTAGACAAATGTTTGCACATTTTCCTAGGTGGATTTTGGGTATTTTTAGATAACTCCATATTGGGTTACGTATTGATGTTTCTCAAGAATGGCTGGGCTTTCCTTCAGCCTGCCCAAATTATGTTACACATTGGGTCCTGCGATCGACGACTAAATGGACGATCCGAATGCTTCTCCAATTTGGCTGGATCTACGCTAGTCCCGACCAACTTTAGGTTGAGTCATATGTATTCTCGAGGAAATTAACTGACTTATTTTTGTCCCTAGACAAATGTTTGCACATATTTTTAATGGGGTTTTGGGTATTTTTAGTTAACTCCATCTTGGGTTACGTATTGATGTTTCCCGAGAACGGCAGGGTTTCCCGTCAGTCAACTGAATGAACAATCCGAATGCTTTCCCAATTTGGTTAGATCTGTGCTGGTCCCGACCAACTTTAGGTTGAGTCGTACGTATTCCAGAGGAAATTAGCTGACTTGTTTTTGTCCCTAGACAAATGTCAGCACATCTTCCTAGGGCGGTTTTGGGTATTTTTAGTTAACTCCATCTTGGGTTATGTATTAATGTTTCTCGAGAATGGCAGGGCTTTCCTTCAGTCTGCCCAAATTATGTTACACATTGGGTCTTGTGATCGACGACTTAATGAACGATCTGAATGTTTCCCCAATTTAGCTGGACCTGCGCTGGTCCCGACCAATTTTAGGTTGAGTCGTACGTATTCCTAAGGGAATTAACTGACTTATTTTTGTCCCTAGAAAAATGTTTGCACATCTTCCTTGGGGGTGTTCGGTATTTTTAGTTAACTCCATCTTGGGTTACCTATTGACATTTCTCGAGAAGGACAGGGCTTCCCTTTAGTCTGCTCGAATTAGGTTACACATTGGGTCTTGCGATCGACGAATGAATGGACGATCTGAATGTTTTCCTAATTTGGCTGGATCTGCTCTGGTCCCAACCATCTTCAGGCTGAGTCGTACATATTCCCGAGAGAATTCAATGACTTTTTTTATCCCTAGACAAATGTTTGCACATCTTCCTAGGGCAGTTTTGGGTATTTTTAGTTAGCTCCATCTTGGGTTATGTATTGACATTTCCCGAGAAGGGCATGGCTTCCCTTTAGTATCCCCAAATTAGGTTACACATTGGGTCCAGCGATCGATGACTGAATGGACGATTCGGATGTTTCCCCAATTTAGATGGATTTACGCTGGTCCTGACCAACTTCAGGTTGAGTCGTACGTATTCTCGAGGGAATTAAGTGACTTGTTTTTATCCCTAGATAAATGTTTGCACATATTTTTAATGGGGTTTTGGGTATTTTTAGTTAACTCCATCTTGGGTTACGTATTGATGTTTGTTGAGAAGTGCAGGGCTTTCTTTCAGTCTGCCCGAATTAGGTTACACATTAGGTCCTGCAATCGATGACTGAATGGACGATCTAAATATTTCTCCAATTTGGCTGAATCTGCACTGGTCCCGACAAACTTTAGGTTAAGTCATACGTATTCCCGAGGAAAAATAACTGACTTATTTTCTTTTTTCTCTATATTAACGTTTTTAAGTTTATCTAGGAAGTTTTTGTTATCTTCAATGATTTGGTTTTGGTTTGTCCCTAGACAAACGTTTTCATGCTTCTTTAGGGGGTTGTTATTAATTTACCTGTGCGTTACGTAGCAACGTTTCCCAAGGTGGGCATACTTCCCTTCGCCCTACCTAGAACAGGGTACGCTTCGCACTTCCGCTCAAAATGTACAAGCTAGACGGCTCGGGGTCATCCTAAGTTGCGTTACGCTTCCTAAGTTAGATAGGGGTGCTCTTACCTAAGCAACTTAGGCTGTGCTACCCGTTTCCTGAGAGAGATTCGATGACTTTGTCCCTAGATAGACGTTTTTGCATTTTTCTAGGAATCTTTATTTATTAGGGTTTTATCCCTAGATTAACATTTTCACGTTCTTCTAAGGGTTTGTTGATTTTATATTTTTGGTTGTCCCTAGACAAATGTTTGCATATTTTTTTAGGAAAATTTTTATTTTATGTCGTTTAGGACAATATTTGCACACTTTTCTAGACTTATTGAAATTTCTATTTTTGACTGACTTAGGTTGCACTTACATGCTTTCTAAGGTAGTTTTTCATTTTAGGTCACTAGAATAAGCGCTTACATGCTTTTCTAGGTTTATTGGATTTTTATTTTTGATCCGACTTAGGTTTCATTTCAAGACTTCCTAAGACGGAATTTTTCATTTTCGGTTAGTAGAATAAGTATTTACATGCTTTGCTACGTTTATTGGATTTTTGCTTTTGATCCGACTTAGGTTGCATTTCAAGACTTTCTAAGACTGAATTTTTATTTAGGTCACTAGAATAAGCGTTTATACGCTTTTCTAGGTTTATTAGATTTTTTTTTAGTTCCCAAGTTAAGCTGCGCTTCATGCTACATAACATGATGGTTTTTTTAGTCAGATTATGCATTCTATTTTTACTTAGCTTTTCCTATCTTAGTCTATATTATTTGATGATTTTTTTGTTTTTCTTCCATTTTTTCGCAGACTGGCGATTATCTACGCGGGTTCGGGGGCTCTGCCCGAATCCTTGGGTGGTACCAGGTTCTCCCCTTGAGAGTCAGGTGCTTGTTGACAGATCCGGGTTTAGCCGGTTTATCCCTCTCCTCACGAATACTCACAATGACAAAGTACTCCTGAGGGCCTTGGTGGAGAGGTGGTGGGATACCACCAACACCTTCCACTTCCCGTTATTTGAGGCCACCCTGATCCCGCTTGATTTCGCTATGATCACGGGGATTAGGGTAGGGGTGCTCCGATTTCCCTCGACCCCACCATTGGTTTGTGCCCCGAGGCACTTACCTACTGGCTGGGTGAGGTCCCACGTATGGCTGATTCAGGGCGTATCCGGTATGCCTGGCTCGTAGAGAGATACTTAGAGTTTGAGTGCATCGAGCCCTGCCTCTTCAAGTGGGTCGCTCGGGAATTCTTGCTCTATCTGATTGGTGCGTGCCGATTTATGAACAAGAACAACACCGTTCATCTGTACTTTTTTTGAGCCTTGCATAATTTTGACCAGATAGCGTCCTTCGATTGGGGAGGAGCAGCGTTGGTGACGCTGTACACCGATCTGCGGTCTGCCTGTCGGACCAAGGAGAGGTCAGTGATTGGGTACTGGCGGATTTTTGAGGTATGATTCTCATCGCACTCTTTGTCCATTTAGTTCATTTGTACTTTATCACTTATTTAACTTGACCTAACTTATTCTATTTATTTTTGTTATCTTTTCTGTGTTGTTTTCTTCTTATTTATTTATTTATTTATAGCTATGGGCCTACAAGTTCTTAGGTTTATCACATCTAGAGAACACCCACTCAGATCCCTAGATAATCCCGAGGGCGGTTCGGTGGGATCGGAGTACGCAGGGGAGGATGGAGGACGGGAAGGACCTAAATACCTACTGTCTCACCCTAGATCGCATGTCCCTTGCACAGGTATGTTCTATTTCAATTTTACCTATGTTTGATTTATTTCTATGATTCCTCTTGTATGTAACTTGTGATGGGTTTACTTTAAGGTGAACTGGCGAGTGTGGAAGGGCATGGATGCGAGGGTAGGCAAGGATTTGATGAGGAGTCTCCAAGCTCCTTAGAGGAGGATGTTGCTGGAGGGGCCATTCCACCAGGAGTGGTTCTTGGGTGAGCGGGTAGCCCGCCAGACGTTGGAGATGGACCACTTTCTGCTCCCCTAGTCGCCTCCACTTAGTATGAGGTTGACACACACCCTATCACCCGAGGATGTCGACGAGGCTTTGTATGGCTTCACGGTTGGGGATTTCCTAGCCGAGGGGGAGTACACTGCCTTTGCACGCGACCATCAGATGTGTTTGATGAGTGTTCAGCTTGCGGAGGTGTAAACTGGACAACCCTCGACGTCTCAGGTTCCTCTGGTGGTGGGTGTTCATACTCCTCCTGCTACAGTTAGTCGTGGTGCGACTACCTAAGCCGCCCGTGCTGCTACTGGTGGTGCCTCGACTTCTCAGGCCGCTCCTACTGCAGGTCGGGCTGCTTCTACTTATGCCACCCCGGTTCCTGATCCGACAACTCCTTCTTTTCCAATGTTGCCTCGGGCAGTGGATACTTATGAGGACGGATGTCCGCGTCCTATCCCCCTTTGTCTCCACGAGCCGTCATAGTGGCGTTTGGGTGCCGGGGTCGACGTGGTATTTCTTGCATTCCACTTCATGCTTTTTTTTGTATATTTTATTTTTCTTCAGCTAACTTGCCTAACACTCTTCTCTTTTCTCTTCTAGGTTCCTACCTCTTTTGTGGATGACTACCTGCACACTATCAACGCTCTGATGATACTGGTGAGGCAGCAAGCGCAGATGTTGTGGGAGGCCTGCATCGACCCCATCCCTCGTCCCACTCATCCCCCTCCCCGTCCGGTGAGGATCTTATTTTACATGCATTTTTATCTTTTTTTTTTTATTTTAACTGTACACGTATATACTATAATTGTACTTATTCTTTTCTTTTTTTTTAGTCTCACTCGGTCAGCTATACTTCCGTTCATGGGGCATCCTGCTCTTCTTATTCCGCTACTCCATCTGCAGTCGATCCATCTGCGGTTGCTTCTTAGGAATCTTCCTTGCGGACTTGGGTGCGTCGGGAGCGTCAGGCAGATAGTGACGACGACTTCGACTCCGGAAATGCCACGACCTCTGCATCTTCCATCCCGGAGTTCTCGCATCGTACTTGTCGTCGACATGACTAGGATGTCCCATATTTTCTCTTTCATTTCGGATGTGCCACTCGAGATACATATTTCATTTTCCTTGCATATACATTTTTATTTATTTATGGGATAGGCCTTTGTGCCTCATTAGATTATTTATTTATCATTTTCCTTCTTTGTTTTCTTGTTGTTGACCCAAGAGTATTCAATCATATCATAATCTTGATTTTGACTCATAACAACATTGATTTGAAGTTACTAATGACTTCTTTATGCAAAAAGTTGAGTTTCAGGACCTTACAGGTTCAAGTTTCAAACTTCAATTTTTAAAGAAGAAGTGTCGACACAAA
>JAUTBS010191264.1:0-11827 GCA_032361285.1 Aequorea victoria | reverse complement strand
GTCAGGCTATAGATGTATTTTCTCAACATTGATACATGAAACACATTGTGTACCCCGGTGAGACTAGGCGGCAAAGCTACACGATAAGCCACCTCACCAACACGGTCTAGAATCTTGAAGGGTCCAATATATTGGGGACTCAGCTTACCCTTCTTGCCAAAATAGATAATTTCCTTACAAGGTGAAACCTTAAGGAGTATCATATCTCCAACTGAAAATTATAAGTCTCTTCTGCATAAATCGGCATAACTCTTTTGTCAACTTTGAGCTGCTAAAACCTTATTTCGAATAGTGGCAATCATTTGAGTCGCATCCTCCACCAGATCAGGTCCAAGAAGCTGTCTCTCTCCAACTTTATACCAACACAAAGGGGACCTACATTTCTTCTCATATAACGCTTCATACAGTGCAACTCCCAAACTCGAATGATAACTGTTGTTAGAAGAGAACTCCATCAGTGGTAACTGATCATCCCAATTACCTTTTCACTCTAAAGCACAAGCTCTCAACATATCCTCCAAAGTCTGAATAGTTCTCTCCAACTATCCATTGGTCTGTGGGTGATAAGCTGAACTAAAGTCTAACCGAGTACCCATAGCAGTTTGTAATATACTACAAAACTTAGAGACGAAACATGGATCACGATCTGACACAATCAAAACTGGTGAACCGTGAAGCCTTACAATCTCTCTTACATACAACTGTGCTAAACGATCCAAGGTATGTGTGTCATCCTGATGGCAATGAGGTGTGCTAACTTCATGAGTCGGTCCACTATCACCCAAACAACGTCGTGTCCATTACGCGTACGAGGTAAACCAAACACAAAATTCATCGTGATATTCTCCTACATTACCACTCGGGTAGTGGTAATGGTTGAAGTTTTTCCGCCGGTCTTTGATGTTCGACCTTTACTTGCTGATAACTAAGACACTGCGCTACGAACTCTACTATATCCCGCTTTATGCCGTTCTACCAAAAATGATCTTGAAGATCTCTATACATCTTGGTAGCTTCAGGATGAATGTTATACCTAGAACTATGAGCTTTGGTCAAAATCTCTTTCCTTAACTCATTGCTGGTGGGTACACACGCACGATATCTGAAGTTAAGAACTCCGTCTTCATTGATGCTGAAATCCTTAACATCTCCTTTGTGCAACTCTTCCACATTCCTCTTGCATTGAAGATCATCCTGTTGAGCCACACGATTCTTTCTAGCAAGATCGGCCTCACTGTCAACTGACTACACAAGGCCATTTCACCATGTTGTATTATCTCTACTCCTATCCTCCTCAAATCTTCCACTAAATGATGTTGAACTGTTAATGATGCTGAGCTACCTCCCAAAGATTTCCTACTCAAAGCATCTTCCACAACGTTCATTTTTCCCGAATGATAAAGTATCTCGATATCGTAGTCCTTCAATAATTCAAGCCATCGCCTTTGCCTCAAGTTGAGCTCTTTCTGAGTGAAGATATACTTTAGACTTTTATGATCCGTGTAAATCTCATAAGACTCCCCATATAAGTAGTGTCGCCATATCTTCAGTGCAAAAATAATGACTGCCAACTACAGATCATGCATGGAATAATTCCTCTCATGTACTTTCAAATGGAAAGAAGTATAAGCTATCACCTTACCATGCTACATCAGCACACTACCCAAACCTTGATGCGACGTATCACTGTAAATCACAAAACTACCGCCTTCAGTTGGTAATGCTAGCATTGGTGCCGAAGTCAACCTTTGCTTAAGCTCCTAAAAACTATGCTCACATTTACCCGTCCATTCACAGTTCACCCCTTTTCGAGTGAGGCTGGTATGCGGTAGAGCAATATGAGAAAACCGTTCCACAAACTATCGATAATAGCTCGTCAGTTCTAAGAAACTACGTATCTTAATCACTGATGTCAGTCGTGGCCAGTCGACAATAGCCTCAATCTTGCTGCTATCCATAGGTACTCCATCTTTACTGACCATATGGCCAAGAAAAGATACGTTGTCCAGCCAGAATTCACACTTTCTGAACTTAGCATACATCGTCTTCTCCTTGAGAGTCTAAAGAATTTCTCGTAAATGTTCCTCATGCTCCTCCTTGATTTTAGAGTAAATTAGGATGTAATCAATGATCACCACTACAAAATGATCCAATTGTGATTTGAAAATTCGACTCATTAGATCTATAAATGCCGCTGGAGCATTGGTCAAACCAAAAGGCATAACCAAGAACTCATAGTGGCCATAATGAGTCCTGAAAGTTATCTTTGAAATGTCCGCCTCCTTGACTTTTAGTTTGTAATAACCACACCGCGAGTCAATCTTGGAGAACACTTGAACACCTTGCAACCGATCAAATAAGTCATCAATGCGTGGTAGAGGGTACCTATTCTTGATAGTGACTTTATTCAACTGCCTGTAGTCAATGCACATCCGCATAGAATCATTTTTTTTCTTTACAAATAAAACTAGAGCTCCCCAAGGTGAAACACTAGGTCTAATAAAACCCTTATCCAACAGATATTGCAACTGTACCTGCAATTTCCTTAGCTCTAAGGGTGCCATCCTGTACGGTGCTTTAAAGATAGATGTAGTACTAGACAGAAGGTCGATCATGAACTCGATCTCACGATCAGGATGAATACCAGGTAAGTCTTTTGGGAAGACACCCAGGAATTCCCTTACAATAGGTAGTTCTTCCAATTTCATCGTTGGCACCTTGGTGCCTGCAACACAAGCCAAAAGGCCTTCACAACTCTTTCTCAACGTCCGATTTGCATCAAGGGCAGATAAACTCACGTCTTCCTAAAAGAAGAACTTAGGTTGCCTGTGTATGTTGAAAACTATCCTATTATAATAACAATCAATGATCGCATGATATTTAAAAAACCAATCCATACCTAAGATGACATCAAAGTCACGAATGGCTAATGATATAAGATCTACTGGCAACATCTTATTCTCCAACTCCACTACACCAAAATGACATACCTCATGTAGCAATACCAGGTCCCCAACAGGAGTGGACACAAAAAGACATATATCCAAAGGTTCTACCATAACAGATAGACGATGCAAGAACTCAGGTAAAGTAAAAGAATGCATAGAACCTTAATCTATACGAGTTCTAATAGGAACAAGTGATATAATAATAGTACCTTGCACCACAGATGGCGAAACCTCTGCCTCCTCCCGAGTAAGAGCAAAAACACATCCCTGAGTAACGATACCTTGACCTTGTGGCCTGTTCACTATAAGCTGCCTCTAATCTCCTTGTCGATTATACTAACCTTGAGCTGGCCCATTGTTATGTGCAGGCAGCCTCTGATTCTGAAATGACTATTGAGTCCGATGTTCTACTGCCCCCTTAGTTTTGCAATAAGTGGACATGTGTCCTGTCTAACCACAACTAAAGAACGTGTTTGCTGTACCGTCATAATAATGTCCACGAGAATGGATTTTCCCACATTGCTTACATGGATTCCATGTTTTCCGTCCTACATTCCCATTAGCCTAAGCCTGTGACTAGGTTTGCGTGTAAGTTTTCTTGGCGGGGTTGCCTCCAATATTACTCCTTGTTGGCTTCGGATCTCTAAGCCTCTTAGGTTATAGCTCTCTGCTCTTCTGTGCATCATCTAAACTCTTTTCTACTAAAAGAGCCTTGGTCATCAACTCTGACAATGTCTTTGCCACGAATAGCGAAACCCTACTGCGAATAGCCGAGTGTAGACCCCTCTTAAATTGTACAACTTTGTCTTCCTCCTTAGGAACATATTGTGGTGCGAATATGGACAACTCAGCAAACTTTGCCTCATATTCTGCCACTGGCATCCCCTTTTATTCCAGCATCAGGAACTCCACTTGTTTCTACTTATTGATTGCCACCGGGTAATACTTGTCATTGAAGAACACCAAAATTTTTTTCCAGACGAGTTCACATTGTCTTCCTTCATACTGACACTTCACCATGCGCCACAAATGTTTAGCCTGTCCTTCCAACACGTAGGTGCCAATGACACTTTATGTTCATACATGCAACCCAACCATTCAAAAATATTCTCAATGTATAGTTTTCACGTTTCAGCATCATCAGGATTGGTTGACCCTTTAAAGGTCAGAGGGTGTGCTTTTAAGAATTTTTTGAACACTGAGCCTTTATCTAAGCTCATAGGTCTGTCTGTGCTAACTACCCTCGATTGAGATTGTTGCCAAGCAATTATGCTTATTAGTGCTTGGAGAGCTTGAAGAGCTCCCTTAGCCACTGGGGCGGCTGGGGCTTCTGGAACATCTTGTTCTGCCAGAGTAGCTTGGGTTGCTAGAGCCATTGAGGTTTCCGTAACGTAAGGGCATACTGGAGTAGTGCTAGGAGTATGCTCCCCTTGTGCATCCTCTGTAGTCGTATATCTAAAACTCACATTACGTCTCGGGTGAGCCATTTCAGTGATGATCAATGTAGAACAAGAGCATATATAAGATAATATTTCATCAATCTACTAACAAGAACTCATAACATGGAACTTTGGAGATTCAAACCTGAACTAATGACATGATGTAATATTTTTAGACTTTTTGTTCTGATACCAAACTTGTCACATCCTAATTTGAGAAAGGTGATCGACCATGGATATTAGGCCTTAGCCCAATGAACCAAGAAAGCCTTAAACAATCAATTAGCTAACAGCATGTGAAAACATATCAAATGTAAGGGATTTAAGAAATTAAAATCTATAATAAATAACCGTGGGATAAACCGCCCATAATATCCTAACATTTCATAATCAAATGTTATTTATTCAATGCGGAAGCAAAAATGCATGTCCTAAGAGGTCTTAATCCTGGATCCCATGAATTTATCGAGTCCATCATCTAGCTTCTTCCTTGGTTACCTCAAAGGTTATTATTACAACGTTAGCTAAAATTGGTGAATGAAAATATGCATAATAAAATATAGTTCAAAATAAGGGATTCAAAATATCATGTACTTTAAACATAATCATGGTATGAGATATACAGTTAAAATCAAAAATGGCAATCACACAACCCATCATTTCTTTGTATAAATAAAAGGGCGATCACACAACCCATCTTTCATCTTTCAAAATATTCATATTTTTTCATAGAATCTCGTTATCAATACAAGTCATCCATATCTCAAACTTGACATCAGAGGTGTCCACAACAATTATAGGACATAACTATATCAATATCATAATGGTATAGCGATATGCTCATCAAAGAGTGGGAGTATCAATCAATTGCCACAGGAATAGCCTGAGCATAACATAGTAACCAATGCCACATCATAACTCGGGGCATCCTCGGCCCATTGGATCCAATATCCATAATAGAGTCACCACAGGTTGGCGCTTGAGTTTCATTCCTAAATAATCCCGGATAAGGTCACCGGAAGCACCCGGACTGTCCCTTAACCGTTGAGTTAACTAGAGTCACCACAAGATTCAGATCGGGTATGTTCCCTAGCTGGCCATAGTCACCTCCATGGAGGGCTTTACCTTGGACTTTTTTATTTCATTTTTTAAGAATCATATCTCATAATCGCACCATATATATAGGAATCAAAACTTGTAAGACATTTGTACCATGATTTACAAGAAAATATCATATAATGTCATAAAAGCATTTAAAACATATGTATTTTATTTCCAAAGTAATTTGGAGAATACAGAGATTTTATTAAAAGTATGTAGCATGTCAAACCACTCACCTGATATCCAATACAAGCTCAAATATAATAGCAAAGTCAATCTACGGTTCACACATTACCCTAATATATACATTACAATATATCATAATCATAATTAATGCTAAATAAATTGAAACAACAACCAAACAAACCCTTCCTCGATTATAAGTTTTTAAAGTTTATTTCTGGTGTGGATTTAATTATTAATTGAATTAATTTTATCTTTAAATTGATGCCCAAATAGAGCCTTAATTTTAGAATTAAAACATGAAGGTTTTTAAGAATTTTTCAACACTATGAGTAGACCCAAAGGGTCAGTGAGTCGAAACAATGTGTCACATGCGTCCATGAGTCGACATAACAAGGTCGGGTGTCGACTCAAAGGTAACAGGTCTCGGTATATGGCATAACAACCGACTGTGAGTTGGCTCAAAGGACATGTGAGTCGACTCAAATTCAACAAATGGTCATGAGTTGACACAGCAGAGGCTGTGTGTCAACCCAAGGCAGCAAGTCACGAAACAGGCAACGTGAGTCGACCTAAAGGCAACATGAGTCGACCCAAAGAAAAGTGAGCTGAGGCAGCTCCTCTTTTAGTCAACCAAAATAGGAATTAATTTACTCACAGGAGGAGTGAGTCGACTAAGTCTCACAGGTGAAGCATGAGTCGACTCAAAGAATCTATCAGTCGACCCAAGGAGGTCTAGCTGTGGTCATGAGTCGACTCAAAGGTCTTATGAGTCGACCCAAACCAAGACATGCGAAACAACCGAGACCTTACCGTCATGAGTCGGCCCAACCTTCACGTGAGTCGACCCACTGGCAACGAAACCAACTTCTAAGGTATGTGAGTCGACTCAACCCACAGGTGAGTCAACTCAAAGTTTTGGACCAAAGATTTGAATGACTGAAATCTTTGATTCTAAGGTCTTTTCTCTTTCTTTCTTTATTGTTTATTCTTTCATATTTATTTTATCCTATTTCTAAGAGATTTATATACATAAACGTATATACATTCAATGTATTTTATACATAGATATTACGTATACATACACCAGTTATAATATCTCATATATATATCAGTTATTTATACATAATATATCAACATATATATATATATATATGTATCTCTATTTCTTTTACGTATTCGTGAAGGTAATACATCTCTACGTCTATGTATGTTTGTAGCCATTAAAGATGGAATTAAACAGAGGATTAATTACTTATATACGATGGCGATATATATATATCTGTTCTATAATAGGAAAATAGAGGTTGATGACGAATCTGAGAAGAAAGGAGACGACTGACAATGATGGTGGTACCGGTGAGGGATGGCGACGCCGACGATGGTGATGGGGGTGTTGCTCGGCGGTGGTGATCCTCAGTGGCTGCTGGGCAGTGCTGTTTGAGAGAGAGAAGGAGGCCGAGACAGAGAAGAACAGATCGCAGAGAGCAAGGGATGAGGTTTCTGAGGAGATGATCACGTTTATAAGGGATTTCCATCTGAAAATCAGGGATGACACCCACGATTCCCTCCTTTGGCTTTATCTTCTATTTTCAAAACTATCCAGCTATTAACCTACATGCTCAAGGAATTATTTATTATTTTATTTTTCCATTTTGTCTCATCCTTTCCTTATTTAAATAATTAGTATAATTATTATTTAATCCTTTATTATTATTTTTTTTAAGTTTCAGAATATGAATTTATTAAATTTTAATTATTTAGTTATTTTAGTTAATTAATTAATTTTAATGTATTTAATTTATTTTTATTTTTAAATTACCGGGTTTTACACTATTTATCATGCATAATTTCTTGTTAGACCCAAATATTAATTTTAGAACCGCTGTCATTTTTGAGCATTCTACATTTTACAGTAAGAAAAATAGTGACATTTGGGGAATTTTAGCAAAAAATTTTAAAGATGAGCCACATATTGAAAGAAATATATGTGGGTCTAATTTCACCTAAAATTTATAAAATTTAGTTTGGATGGACAGATTTAGGGAAAATTTGATTTTCCCAAATAGGACCATTTTCAGACAGTCTCCTCCCCACGAATTTTCATACCTACGTCTGATGATTTTGAGGCCTCGATTTCTTCATCAAAAACTTATTTAACATCCTAGTCTATCTCTATACAAATTTTTAGAATTTTTCATGAACTTCAGTATTTCTAAATGAATTTACAATGAGTGGAATAAAATCTAAAAATTTCGAGAATAAGAATTTTGCAAGACTATGAAAATATATCTACCTAAACATAAGTTAGGGACCTCGGAGACCATGAGGGTACCAAGTCTGGCTAAAAATATAGTATTAAAGAGGAAAGTATCTCACTTGCATACCCCCACAAGTATGCATGAGTTACATCGATTTACAAAGTTAATTTTGGATTTTGTTCATGTACTAGGTGTGAGAACCGAAAAACCAGAGTGAGGCAAAAGGGTAGTTTCAGGGTGAACACTTTTTGAGGTGGGTTCTTTCTATCACCAGCTTGGTATTATAAATTTGTAAATGGTTAAACTCATTATGATTTCATGTGTACGTTTTTATAAAAAAGAATAGTCATTTGACTTGTGAAAGAAAACTATCTTCGTGAACTCATATTTTATGAAATGATCTTTGAACATATTCTGGAACTTAAATGGAAGCTTGATGTTTGTTTAAAGGACACAAGATGTATATCATGATAGCCTTAATATTTTATGGTAACTGCCATGTGATGGGTATACCGCACAAAGGTTTCGTGAGTATACACCATGTTATCATATATGTATATCATGGATAAGCCACGAGTGACTGAGTTAACTCTATTACTGAGAATTGTTAAGTGGCCCGGCGAATGATCATTAGCCATGTCCACTGAGTAGGCGGGACATTTGAGAATGCAATACTGCAATAACTCCTGATTAGGAGGCTAATACAACCCCTGGCTATGAGATGGTTTGATTGATGAAAATGATAGAATTATTAAAATTTCTTTCTAAAGATAAATGATGCTTGGAAAATCCTCTCTTAAGATGTGATTTATGGAAAGTTGAGAACTTGAGATCTTTTGTAATAAAATTTATATTTTATGAAATGATATCCTAATTTTAAAGTGATGAAATCGTGCAATTTATAATGTTATTGCTACTAATTGGTGAGCATCTAGATTTGTAGCTCATCCCTAGACATATTAACTTTTTGACAGGTTTAGGTAAACGAGGCTGAGTCCGAGTCGATACACTGTGGTCATAGAACTAAGGGAAAGTTGCTAGGAAGTTAGGGTTAAGAAGTTGAAACCCTTTTTGTTTTCTTCCTTAGCATGTACTTAAATATAATGATGTAGTTGAGGTTGCTGAACGTTTGTGCTAACTATCCGTGTGTTTTGATAATAGACGAAGGGCCCGTGTATGAAACTCTATATGGAATGAATGGAGTAATGTAGTCTTCGGTTGTACGAATGTTATGATAATATATGGATTTATACCCTTCCCTAGGTCTCGTGCCTAGGTTTCAAGGCGGGGCTTGACAGCTTGGTATCAGAACTTAAGTTTAGCCGGTTTCTAGGGATGTTGAGCCTATATGTTACAGTGGACCGATATGTAGCCGTTTGTGTCATGAGTCATATGTAGTGGTAGACAGAAGTCTTGTTCGATCCCGAACATGTATTATGTACCTTGTGTGACGTAATAGACAAATCCTAAGAATTGGTCTTGGAAAGATAGCCCAAGTGGTTAACTCTAAGGGATGATGTTTACCTGAGGTAAATCTATTAAGTTATGATTGAATGAATGCTCGTAGAGTCATAACATGTAGATTAAAGATGTGTTTGGAATATTTTTTAGGAAATGGATGGGAAAGGAGAATCGTACACCTCGGTATCATGCAGAGAAAGAACATCACGAGGAACAAGGGAAACCCGAGTTTAATAGGAACCCAAAATACAGAATGACCCGATGGCAAGGAGAATGTTCAAAGACATGACCCACATGAAAGAGGACCAAGCGCAACATTATGGGAGACCACTTGCGGCATCAGTTGTGATGAACAACACAATCTATGTTCAATTCAAGAAGTTGGACCCTCCCTCATTCAATAGGAGCACTGGCGAGGAACAAGCTGAGAACTAGATCAATAAGATCGAATAACTCTTTGACCTCATGACTGTGATGGACCGATAGAAGGTCCTACTAGCGACCTTAATGTTGATCGAGGAGGCACACCAGTGGTGGGAAACAACTTCCAGACTACTAACAGCACCGGTGGAAGGAGCCACACCACTAGTAGTAATGTGGGACCAATTTAAAAGGGGAATTTGATCGAAAGTACTTTCCTAAAAGCTATTGATACAAGAAGGAGCAAGAATTCATCATGCTGAAGAAGAATGAGAGAATGATGAACCAGTACGAAGTCCAGATCACAACTTTGTCACATCTTGCACCATCTATGGTGGCAACTGAAGTCGAGAAGAGTAGGAGGTTTCGAAGTGGTTTGGATTACCTCATCCATTTGAGATTCTCTACTTGAAATTTTGGAAAGTATGCAAAATTAGTAGACATTTCTAGGAGAGTCGAGAAGGATATAATGGAAGGTAGAGAAAGATAAGAGACTTTTAAAAAGGCTTGTTTCGACACGAAGCCACACGGGGACATGCAGCGAGATGGGGCATGTGTTGAGAGACTGTACAAGGGTAAACATCAAACCAGATGTTAAATATTTTAATTGTGGACAAAAAAACCATCTCAAGAGGGATTATCAGTGAGGGAATCAATCAGCAACGTCAGTGGAAAGTATGGCGATGGAAAGGCCTGGAAATGTGAGAAATTTAGCCAAGTGCATCGAGGTCCAGCTCGAAACAATCAAGGATGATGGAAAAATAATTTTGAAAGGCAACAAACGTAATGGAGAATGTTTGCTAAGACATGTCAAGATGCAGCAACAATGCCGGATGTGGTCACAGGTAAACTTAAAATTTCTGTCAAAGAAACTTTTGTTCTTACCGATCTAGGTTCAACCTATTCGTTCATAATTTGCATCACATTTGGACAAGTCAAGCATTAATCAAAACCTTACCATAACAATAATGACACCCATGGGAAGTGGAGCAGAGATTGTAGATGTTTATAAGGATTGTGTGATTAACATCAATGATCGGGAATTGGTAGTTAATTTACTATCCTTGAGAATGCATAATTTTGACCTTATCCTAGGGATGGAATTGTTATTAGTGTACCATGCATCCTTAAACTATTTTTCATATGAAGGTTATTTTCCGAATTTTCTGGAGAACCAAAACTTTCTTTTAGTGGAGATCAAAGTATTACACCGACGTACCAAATCTCCTCTATTAAAGCTTGTAAGATGATAAGGGGTGTCAAGGATTTCTGGCACATGTGGTTGACATTGAAAAAGATACGCCAAAGTTAGAAGATATTCATATAGTGCGAGAGTTTTTCAACGTTTTCCCAAAAGAATTATCAGGGTTGCTAATTGATCGGAAAATAGAATTTTTCATAGAGCTACTACTTGGTACAACACATATCTCTATTACCCCTTATAGAATGGCCCCCACCGAAATAAGAGAGTTGAAGGATCAACTACAAGACATGCTTCGTAAGGGTTTTGTTAGGCCAAGTGTATCTCCTTGGAGTGCACCTGTGCTATTTGTTAAGAAGAAGGATGGAACCTTGCAATATGTATAGACTATCGTCAACTGAACAAGGCCACAATAAAGAATAGGTATCCTTTTCCTATAATAGATGATTTAATAGACCAACTGAAGGAGACTGTCACACCCCAATTTGAAAAAGGTGACTGGCCATGGATATTGGGTCTTAGCCCAATGAACCAAGTAAGCAATAATTAACAATTAGCTAACAATATGCTAAAAGATCACAAATACCAAGGATTTAATCAATTAAAATCTAATATAATCAAAATGGGATAACATCCCATAATATATCAACAATATTCATTATTACAATAATAATGACAATAATTCTTTGTTTCATGATAATGGTTCTTTATTCAAATGCGGAAGCGAAAATGCATGTCCTAGAGGTCTTATTCCTGGATCCCCTTGAAGCTATCGAGTCCATCATCTAGCTTCTTCCTTGATTACCTGAAATG
>JAUTBS010191042.1:0-11831 GCA_032361285.1 Aequorea victoria | reverse complement strand
ATATACATGGATGAGAGATTATTTTAGTTAGGAATATATATATTCTCCATATTATTATATGGAAGGTGAATATATATGTTAACTAAAATATAGATATTATATATACACATTAGGGAGAAGAAGAATATAACTTAATATTCATTCTCTCATATCTCACTCTCCTCTCCTAACCCTAGTCGCCGCCCCCTTCCTCTCTCTTTGTGAAATTTTTGCAATTTTTGGGAGAGCCTCGGTGTGTTTGAAACCAACAAACGTCAATACGGATCGTTGCCCACTCGTCGGAATCGTTGCGTGCGTCGGGTGATACATGAGAAGATCACCGGGACGTCTCACATCGTTGATTGATGTTGTAGAAACTTTACTACAAGTTTCAAAAGGTATATTTCGAATCTAAACTCGAAGTAGTTGTTTAGATTTTCATGAAAAATGCAACGCGTCATTTTTTACGGTCACGACGCCAATTTTATTAACTTTTCCGCTGCGTGGCTCCAATAGACTTTCCCTTGGCCATTTTCAGTCTGGAGAATAGACATCATTGGCAAGGTCACATCAAAAGCTTCGGATGGGCACGAATTTATCTTAGTAGTCGTCGACTATTTCACAAAATGGGTCTAGGCTGCTTCCTTTTCAGTCCTAAAAGCTTCTCACATGGCCATGTTTATCAAGCAGAATATCATATGCCAATATAATGTTCCTCACAAAATCGTATCCGATAATGGATCTCACTTCCAAGGGGAAGTAATAGATTTGATGGAGGAATACAGAATCACGTCGCACAAGTCATCATCATATAGGCCGCAAACAAATGGAGTAGTCGAGGTGACTAACAAGAACATTAAGAGAATCCTGCAAAGGACAATTGAAGCCAGTAAGGATTTGCCGAAGAAGTTTCCATTTGCCCTTTGGGGTTACAGGACGTCAATCCGAACCTCGACAGGAGTCACCCCCTACTCTCTAGTAAATAGGATGGAAGATGTTCTACCCATAGGACTAGAAGTTCCTTCCCTCAGAATCATAGCAGAGTGCAACATACCAGAAGAAAAATGGTTGAGGGATCATTCCGAGGACTTGTTTTTATTTGACGAAAGGAGGCTGAGAGCGCTCTTTCATGTTTAAGGCTATCAGAAAAGGGTAGCCCGGGCATTTAATAAAAAGGTCAAGACCAGAGACCTCAAGGAAGGGGATCTCGTACTCAAGGAAATCCGATCCCCTATTTTTGACCCAAGGGAGAAATTTAAACCAAATTGGGCCGGGCCATACATAATCAAATCAATTATGACGGGAGGCGACGTTATTATTATGGACCTGGACGGAAACACTTTCAATACCCCAACCAATTTGGACCAACTCAAAAAGTACTACCTTGAAAAAAAGTATGTATAAGAATAAGAGAGGCTAGCTGGGTTAAAAAAAACTGATAAAATTAAACAATTTAGGCAAAAGTAAGAGCAGCCTGCAAGGTTGAAAACCCGAAAGGGCGGCTTTGGCAAAAGAAGGGCTTTAAAAAAAAAAAAAAGTGTTAAAACCAAGAGAGAAACCCAACCGGAACTACGTTGTGGCTTGATTCCTGTTCTTTGGGATACGTAGGCAACTTCAATCTAAAGTTCGGCTCAAACTCATAGATAAATAAACCCTCTCCTAAAAACACAAAAACAAAAGCGAAAGAAAAAAAAAATGGAAAACACTTGCCCGAACTTCATCTTTCAAAAACCCTCCATCTAATTATGATTTCAATGTGAAGATCTTTTAAAACCTTTAATTAATTTTTATTATATGGAAAAACGAACATCAAGCCAATGAAGTGAGAAGATCAAAGATCAGAAAAAGGAGAAATTTTCATGACTTGGTTTTAATGAACGAAGTTTATACATGAAAGGGAAGTGCAAATCTTAAGTCTTTTTCTAAAAACAAAAACAAAAGAGAAAGGAGATAACATAATAATGGAAATGCAGCAAGAACAACTAGACTGAGTCCTCCTTTCTTCACATCGTTGTCTTCTTCATATCTTTATTCCCTTCCAGCTGTGTGAAGGATTTATATCAGAAAAGGCATCCCTCAAGGATCTTCCGAGTCAATCATCCTCTGGGATGACCAGAACTGCCGATAACGCTCCAGGAACGGAGCATGATGAAAGGAAGTGGACATATGAGTTACTACCAGAGGGCTAGGCTGAGCACGACCCAACTGATGTAGAACGCGAAAAGGAAAATAGAAAGTGGTTAAGCTCAAGCCAACAAGAAGAACGCCATAATGCTCTATAGTTGAAACCGTCGCCACAAGAATGGTCTACCAAGGACAACGCCAGCAGATGTTCTCACCCGTCTGTCTCTCAAAAAAACCATGCCACTCGATCAGGGTAATGCAAGGGCAGCTCGCTCTTTGAAGAAAGACTCTCGGGGTGTAAGCTCCCACCAGTGGATACTCCAGAATATTCACCTTCTCCATCAACCAAATATGAGAGAAAATATGAGAAAATGAGAGTTGAATGGAAAAATCGAGAGATGTACAAAAGGAGAGTCGAGTGGAAAAATACAAAAATATGAGAAAAATGAGAGCCTGAGCGGAAAAATCAAGAGAAATGTGTAAAAAAGGAGAGATTTGAGAGATACCTGAAGAAGTAGGGGACTGCTCGCAAAAGCAAGATCGACACCAGATTGTACAACATCCAAATCGATCAGTGTCTCTGCCAGGACCAGTGGTACAAAGTACTTTTCCTTTTTCATCTAGGAGGCTACTTGTACTATGGTAGTACTAATGTCATCATCTCATGGGGAGAGAAGAAATTGGGCAAGAAAACAGATGCACAGGACATAATGAGGGCAAGACTGCAGAGTAAAATCAGAAAGAGAGCCGGCAGGACAGAAGTAGCTCACCAGGCTGGATGTATCAAGAACCCCATTATACAGAATAAGAGAAGCCTCATTACTGCTCAGCCCGCATAATTCCCACAGGAGTTTCTTTGGACTCACCGACAACGAAGTTGCTTTTGCGAATGCCCTGTAAATAGCATCCTGTGCATATGCCCTGTAGATAAACCTGTAACTATGATCACTGTACATACATCATCCATGTGTATACAATCATTCATGCAAATAAAAGAAAATTCATCCATCCATAAATAAATAAATAAAAATATCCATACAAGAGAAAAGATAAACGAAAAAATAAATAATCCAAGTAGGCACGAAGGCTTGTCCCAAATAAAATAGTAATGTATGTGCTAAAAATAAAAGTGTATCTCAGGGGTGCAACAAATATAAGAGAGAAGGGAGATGGATCCTAGTCCTGACGATGACGGGTTCGACGTGATGGCTCTAGGATGGAGGATGCAGAAGTGGTGGCATTGTCCGCGCCCACGTCGTCGTCACTGTCTGTCTAGCACTCCCGGTGAACTCCAGTCCGCAGGATAGACGCCTAGGAGGCTGCGACTGAACTGGCGGCTACCGGGTGAGCAACGGGGGAGGACGAGAATGTCCCATGCACCGAGGTACGGCTGGCAGAGGAAGGCTGTAAAATAAAAAAGGGGAGAAAAAGAAAAGAATAAGTACAAAAAGAATACACATAACTAAATAAAAAAAATGGACCTACGAGCCACTAAGAGAAGAATACTCACCGGCAGAAGAGGAAACTGGGGGAGCCAGGGGATGGGATGTATCTGGGCATCCATCAGCATCTGGGTCTGCTGCCTCTCCAGAACCATCAGGCCCGAGCAAAAGCCGAGGAAGCTCTCCATGTAGGCTCGAAAAACCTGAAAGACCTGAAATAGAAACAAAGAACCAATAAAAGAACATGTTTAACGGAGTAACATACCTGGTTAAGAAAAGGAAAGACTATAACCAAAGATAAAAGGAATGCCTGCTCATCCCCCGTTTGACGCAGCTCTGGTACCTCGGGGACCTGAACGGGGGATAAAATATGAAAGCGCGTAAGGGTAAGCCACCACCTCTCGAGGTATCGGAGGCAAGGAAGCCTCACCACCAGCAGTAGTGCCCTGAGCAGCTCGAGTAGTCCTGCTACCACTGCCGCGAGCATGAGGAGGACGAACACCCGCCACAGGAGGAACCTGAGATGTCGAGGGCTGACCATCCTGTGAATCAGCATGCTGGAGAACCATTGGACGCATCAGATGGTCATGTGCAAAGATAGTGTAATCGCCCTCGGCTAGGAAATCTCCAGGTGTTGGTGATATCCCACTCTCTGCTACGGCCGTCAAGAGTACTATGTCATTATGAATACTCGTGAGGCAGAGGATGAACCGGCTGAGCCTGGATCGATCCACAAGCACCTGGCTCCCCTGAGGGAGAGCCTAGTACCACTCGAGGATCTGGGTGGAACCCCCAAATCCGCGTAGAGAGTCGGTGGTCTGTAAAAATGGAAAAAAGAAGAACAACACAAAAAATGGTCAAATAATGTAAATTAAAAAGAAAAAAAAAGGAACATAATCTGACTGAGAAAAGAAAAATTTGTCATGTTAAGAAGCAAGAAGCACGACTTAATCTGAGAACCAACAAGCAAAACCCAATAAACTTAGAAAAGCGTGCAAACGCTGTTTCTAGTAACCTAAGTGAAAATTATGTCTTAAGAAGCCTTTAAAAGCAATCTAAATCAGATCAAAAAGAAAAAAACTAATAAACTTAGAAAAGCGTGCAAACGCTATTTCTAGTGCATAAAATGAAAATTTCTTTTTAAGAGACCTTGAAAAACAACCTAAGTCAGATCAAAAAGAAAAGTTTCAATGAACATAGGAAAGCGTGTAAACACTGTTTCTAGTGACCTAAAAGAAAACTTCTGTATTAGAAAGCGTGAGAATGTAGTCTAAGTCAGCCAAAAATAGAAAATTCAATAAAGTCTGGGAAAGTATGAAAATATTGTCCTAAGCAAGCTTAAAATGAAAAATTTTCCTAGAAAAATGTGCAAACATCCATCTAGGGACAACAAAATGTAAGGTCAACAAATCCCTAGGAAAGTGTGAAAACATTTGCCTAAGGACAAAACCCTAAAAATAATTCCATAGAAAGTGTAAAAACTTTTATCTAGGGACAAAGCCACCAAATCCCATTGCGGGAAACGAGCAGCATAACCTAAGTTGGTCAGGTAAGAACACCTACGCTTGGCTCAAGAGGCATGGACCGCAATTAGGATGACCAGAGCCTTGTTGCTTATAAATCATTCCCTTCAGTGCGAAGCGTGACTTGTTTCGAGTAGGGCGACGCGAGGCTTGCCCACCTTGGGAAATGTTGCTACATAACCCGCGGGTAAATTAACAACCCTTTAGAAAAATGTGAAAACGTTCTTCTAGGGACAAAGCAAAGCTAGGTATAATAAAATTTCCTAGATGGACGTAAAAACGATGATCTAAGGACAACAAAAACAAGTTAATTGATTCCCTCAGAAATACGTACGACTCAACCTAAAGTCAGTCGGGACCATCGCAGATCGAACCGGATTGGATACATTTTTGGGGATCGTAAGACCACGAGCAGTTGCGCAATGCGTTACACAATTTGGGGCAGACTGAAGGGAAACCCTGCTCTTCTCAGGAAACGTCTTTACATAACCCAAGTGGACATAATTAAAAATACCCAAAAAAAAATCCCCTAGGAAGATGTGCAAACATTTATCTAAGAACACCAAAAACAAGTCAATTAATTCCCTCGGGAATACGTACGACTCGACTTAGAGTTGGTCGGGACCATCTAATCTAGCCAAATTGGGACACATTCGAATAAGTCACGTAAGTCATCGAGCGCAGGGTCCAATGTGTAACCTAATTTAGGCAGATTGAAGGGAAGCCCTGCATATCTCGGGAAATATATTTATGTAACCCAAGTGGACTTAATTAAAAATACCCCAAAAAAATCCCCTAGGAAGATGTTCAAACATTTATCTATGGACACCAAAAATAAGTCAATTCATTCCCTCGGGAATACGTACGACTCAACCTAGAGTTGGTCGGAACCAGCTAATCCAGCTAAATTGGGGAACATTTGGATAAGTGACGTAAGTCATGGAGCGCTGGGCCCAATGTGTAACCTAATTTGAGAAAACCAAAGGGAAGCCCCACCCCTATCGGGATATGTTTTTACGTAACCCAAGTTGAAATTGATTACAAATAACCAAAAGAAAAAAAAAATCCCCTAGAAAGGTGTACAAATCCCAATCTAGGGACAAACAGTATTAGTTCCCTCTCGAGAAATGTGTAACACAACCTAGGGTGGTCGGGGCAATGGAAAGCCTACCCATCCCGAGAAGTGGAAGATGTAACCTAAGTTGGTCGGGACGATGGAAAGCCTACCTAACTTGGATTGCATTGATGAGTAACCCAAGTTTGAATTGGTCAAAACTAAAACAAAATAATTCCTCTAGAAAAACATGCAAACATTTGACTATGGACAAATAAAATTCCATCTCGAGAAGCGTTAACCCACAATCCGAATGGAGAAAAATGATAAAAACATAAAGTTCCCTAAAAAAACATGCAAACGTTAATCCAGGGACAAAAATAAAAAATCTTTCATTACGGGATGCATTGGCATGCAACCCAATGGCAAAGAACCAAAAACATACAAAACATAGAATAAAAGGAAAGACGGGGTTCATCCTAAGCATGCAATGTTTCTAAGTTGAGGTCTATTTTCAATGTTTAAGGGTTCAAGTTGTTTAGTGTTCATTCCAGGAAAACATTCATCCAAACGCTTCGGGTCTACCCTGTACATACATCTAAGTTCAAGTTCCTTTTAAGTTTTTGGATATTTCTAATGGGTTTAATTAAGACAGAATTGAAATAGAAGAAGTTCAAGGCATACCTGGCTGATTGCCGCCAAAAAATGGAGGCCGGGCGATCGGAGAAGCAAGTCGGGCTCCGTGCTCGAGTCGGTGTAGTAGAACCGGGTGCGGGCCCAAGGCTCCAACGTGTGAGTCAGAGGGTCATATCACGTCGGATCAAAACACCCCAGCATATCCCCAGCCAGGACCCCGCAGTAGGGATCTGGGAGCTACGGGCTGTCCACTGCTAGCTCCTCAGTGGTGGGGCGCTCCGAAGGAGCGACGTGCTCCGTGGTCTTGGCGCGCTCAGCAGCATCCATCAGGTCCTCCATAGCGGTAGACTGCTCGGATGGCTACTGGGAACGACTGGCAAGAAGGCCACTGAGTCCTTCCAAAGTCAAAAGACTCCGGAAGAGGGACTCCGTGCTCTGGGTCCCGCCAGACTTAGCCGGTACCGCAGGCTCTGGAATCGTAGGGGTGGGGTCTATTCCGTGACCCGCACCTCCAGTCGTCTGGTCTTTGCCGTTTGTCATTTCTTGCTAGAGAGAGAGAAAGTAGCGAATCAAGAGAGAAATTGAGAGCTAGAGAGAGAGAGAGCTTGAGAGTCGCGTGTAACTCAAATGAACCGCGACCGTACTTAAAGGAAGACGCGCGACCTTTCACCTACCCGCCGTGCGCCACTTCCCTCCTCTCCACCTGGCGTCGCGCCATGTCACTATCCACCAAGCAGCGCCGCGCCACCTTGTCACCTCTCGCACCTGGTCAGACCACCAACCTGGCGTCGCGCCATGTGGCGCTTCCCCAAGTGGCGTCACGCAACCTCACCTCCCACACGATCTATCCATGTGGTACCACGCCACATGTCCTTTTCCTACTTATCATTCTTTTAGTTTCAAGATTCAAAATTCCATATTCGTTGTCTGTCTCTGATATCCGTAGAAAATCTTAGGAATCCTTCTCGATCGTTCCATCCTCTTGCGTTCTAAGCTTCATCTTTCGTACCCCGGGTTTCTAAATATGGTCCGTCTCATGACCTTAAACTGAGTGATTTGGGTCCGTCTCAGGACCTAAAATTGGAGCTTTTGGGTCTGTCTTATGATCCAAAATGAAATAAATCGGTCCATCTCATGACCTTAAACTGAGTACCTTTGTTCTTGCACCAATCCAAATGATTGCTCGCAGTCCAACACGACTATAAATGGATTGCTCGCAGTCTAGCACGACTATAAACTTATTGCTCGCTGTCCGATACGACTATAAACTGATTGCTTGCAGTCCGAAATGACTATAAATTGATTTCTCACAGTCTGACATGACTATAAACTGATTGCTCGCAGTCCGGCACGACTATAAACTGTTGCTCGCAGTCCGGCACGACTATAAAAGGATGTTTGGTTTTTGCTTTCTGTTCTATTTTCATTCGTTGTTTTGTTTTCCTGATGAACGGTTTAATCAAAAAGGGAATGCCTATGATTCTTTGACATTCACTCATCTACGCTTCGCGATGAGAGTTTTGTTAAAGTAGGACAACTGTAGACACCCCATTTTTTACTAAATTGAACATCTGTCGGTTCCCGTTTACCTTTCCGATGATGAAATGTACGTCAGTCACGCTGAAGGAACTTCTGCACGAGTCTGAAGAGTACTTACCAAAGAAACCCAAAACATCCAAAAATACCAAAAAAAAACCTCAGTGCAACCATCCAGCGCGGCACCACCTCTGAGTGGCGCACACCACTTCCTTCCAAAATATCTCACACCACCTCAAAACTCAATTGCTAGCGTCGCGCCATATCCTTTTCGTACCCCTGGCCAAACCATATCAGAACCCTTAACCGCCTTCAACCTAGCGTGGCGCCACCTCAAAGTGGTGCACGCCACCTCCGACATGGCGCACGCCACTTGAGAGGAGACTTCGGCACCAAGTCAGATTCTCGTCCAAAATTTCTATAAATAGGACCCTTCCCCAAGCCAAATAAGAGATTTCCTAGAGCATCGAATCTCTGCAGAGTTCACAAAAAATTAGAACATAACCCAAACCCTTACCTAATTCATTAAACTAAGCTTAAGCTAATCCCGAAACTTCACTTTGAACTACCTACTTCAGAAACCTTTGCTTTGAGGAAGGACTCGGAGGGCTCGAACGTCGTGCGGAGGACTCCCCGGAGATGTGTCGTACGTGAGAAAAGGCTATGGAAGATGTTTCAAGCATAGTTTGAGGAAGTACTTGGAAAGCTTGAAGACCACGCGAAAGGACTCTTGGAGGACGTAGATATTGCTTGAAACTTCACAAGCTCAAGGGATATACGGTAGGTCCCTTCCTCTCCTAATCATTTTTCATCTCTTTCCCCAAACTTCTTTCCAATCGGTAAAAGAGGGAGAAGTGGCTGTTGGCCTCATTCTCCTGGGATTTTCTTTCTCTTTATTTATTCTTTTTATGTCCAAGTATGATTTCAATGCTAGAATTGCATATTTGGTTGTTTTCCATCTTTTAGTCTTTTATTCAATTTTTAGAACCGTATGCAAATCATCTTTTCTTCTCTTATAAAAACACACATGCACCCTAGCACACTATTTTCCCAGAATTAGTAGCTTCTTTGGGACCTCCTGGTGTCGAGCTCACTGATCTATAGTGACGCGCGCCACTTCCAGGAGTCCCAAAGTGGTGCACGCCATGTCCCAGTAGCGCGTGGCAGGTCATGAGGTGGCGCACGCCACCACTGTTTTGACACCAATACCTTCTAGTAGCCTATTCTGTTATTATTTTCTGCATATTTGTTATATGTTATGTTTTCTATTAAAATTCCCTATGTTCTGTGTTTTGGTCTTCTGTTGTAGAAACACTTGCAAACAAAAGACCCTATTTTCCAAAAATAGTAGCCCATTTCGGGCCTCTGAATGATGGGCTCACTGATCAATAGTGATGCGCGCCATCTCCAGAGGACCCCAAAGTGACGCACGCCAACTTAGGGTGGCGCGCACCAGGTAAGAGGTGGCGCACGCCACCTCTGTTAAAAACCAGTGGCTTTCCTGTAGCATTTCCTGTATTTTTATGCTTTAACAATATGCCTTATATGCATGCCTACACTGTTATGCTGCCATCTCCCCTTTTTGACATGCCTTAAATGTGAGTATGCATAGAAAGCCTTAGTTTTAGATTAGGTTTTAATTTCTTGATTGCTTTTATAATGTTCTGTCTTCAACTCCCTTTCTATATGTGTTGCTTTTGATAAATTTAGGATAAGAACAAACGGAACGGTTAAGTAGAGGCTGATCCTCAAATCGGGCGAGAGGGGTGCCTAACACCTCACCCTTTCGTACCCTAGCTCCCGAATCATTTACTCTGGTAAGGAAGGACTAGTTTTCCTTCAAAGTTTTTAGTTTCTTGATTTATCCAAAAACCAAGTGGCGACTCTAAAAATCGTGCGGTCCTCAACACGGATGCACATTTGAGGGAAAACTCTTCTTTCCATTCTCTCATCGTGGTTCGTTCCGCATACACTTCCTCGTTTGGAGTGAGGGATGGAGATAGAGAACACATGAAAGGCGATAGAGGACAGGATCCCCACACACTCATCCTTTGTTCATAGGGTTCAAATGTCATTTCTCAAGGCGTAATGCCTTTATTCTTCATTTAGTTCTTAAGATTTGTGTTGTGAAAAGTGAGGTATCATAATATCTTCCACTTATAGAAATTTTATCCCAAAATCTAACTTACTGGGTGTAACGAGAAGTGGATGCTTTTCCCGTATGTCCTCCTCCATCTCCCACACAGCTTACTCCACATTTCCAGGCCTTTCCATCACTATACTTCCTACTGATGTCGTCGTCGGATTTTCCTTTAGATAATCCTTCATGAGGTGTCCTAGTTGTTTGCAATTAAAACACTTGAAGTTTAGTTTGACGTTTGACCCTGCACATTCTTTCAACACATGTCCAATCTTGCCGTATGTCCAACATTGTTTGGGATCACTTTGACTGCCACTCGTTCCCTTATCTTGTGTATGAGTGATGTCCCTCTTTTTCTCAATTCTTCCTACCGTTACTTGGTTTACTCGAAGACAATTTCTTTGGATGTGGCCTAGTTGTGTACACTTGTGACATTTAACAGACGGCTTGACGATAGTGGCCATACAGTTTTTGGACATGTGACCGGTTTCGCCACAAGTCCAACATTGCTCAGGTTGACTTTTATCGCTTGAGGCTTCCTCGACTTGAGTAATACGCTTAGGATCCGACACTCTTGATTATTTTCATTTTATTGGGCATCATACGGGTCTTTGAGGTCTTGCCCATCATAGTTTATTTGTGTCCAAGTGAGCTTTCTCAAAAGTTCTTCATGGTTTCGAGCTTGTTGCCTCATTATGCGTGTCATCCCCTTAAACATTCGTCTAACGGTCGGATCATTATGTACGTGGGGTTCTAGTTGCACTACCGACCTCATGCTCCTCATGACGTTCCTCTTCCGCATGCACCGAAGCGTACTGTAACTCCCCGAAATTTCCGGGTCGTTAAGTGACATACTAATAGTAATTAAGGATATGCTAAGACAACCATCCAACAATAATACTTAATATTTACCATATATGAGATCGATTATACTTTCATCGACATTGCACAGCTGTTTAAATATTACAGTCGAAAAGAATAAAACTGAGACTTAATAAAAATTACAATTATCACTCATTAGCCACGGCTCTACGCAGCCTTCTTCCTGCTCCTCGGATGCTTCTTCATTACCTGGCATGAAACACCATGAGCTGCAAAGCCCAGAAAGAATCTCCGAACAAAAATTTCCTACACTTAAATACATATAAAAGATATAGCAGAATATGATATGTAAAAATGATGAAACTCTAAAACTCAACCCGGACTCCTTTACTCCGAAAGGACCCAACAAAACACCCGACCACCACCCAACACTTGGGTACCCACAACTCATAAACCATGACTTTGACCTTGCAGCTAAAACTTGGGCAGTTTAAACCGTCAGACAGTCGGATACAGTCCCCCATAGCAGCGCCATGATTCCGGAAGGGTGACATACCCACCGGATCATGCGGACC